>VWYK01079228.1:0-22510 GCA_013399775.1 Semnornis frantzii | reverse complement strand
AAAAAAAAGAGGGGGAGGCAAAACAAAAAAAAAACAAAAACCTTTAGAAGAAAAAAAAAGTTTGTTCTTTTTGTAATGAAACATAAAACTGAAAAGCTGATATAAAACAGAGCAGAACTATTGTCACTAGACAAGGAATTGACACTGATAACTCCACCCTTCTGCTGCAATTCCTTAAATATGTCTTATGAGATTAGACCAATATCACAGTAACACTTATGCCAACAATCAAAACTAACAGGCACTTTTGTGAAGGCAGAATTCACATATGCAAGATTTGTTTTCAATATACACAAATGGAGTAAGTAAATTTTACACCCTTCTACTGGATGCTGGCCAGCTTAGCATCCAGCAACCCAGCCACTGTTTATCCCCAAATCCTCACCAACAAACCTAGCCCAGTGCAGAAGGCAAATATGAGAGTCACAGTCCTTAGAACTATTAGTTAAGAGTCTCTAAAGATCAAGAAACTACACTGACAGGACTGTATTCTGAATAGCATGGCACTGCAACTGAGTTCCTTAAGAAAGTAAATCAGAGGCTCCTCAATCTCTGTTGTCCCAAGAAACCCAGCAAACATTACTGCTCTTAACACTGAAATGAACAGGAGGGAAAATATCATTAATGAGCATTTCATAACCTACATGTGTACAAGTTCCGAGTTAAGGTTTCACCAGCAGTTTCATTTGAACATTGCCTAAGCTTGGCTTTGCAACTTTCAGAATGTTACTTTAACACCGGTAGCATTTCCTGTGTTCCTGAAAAGGACAGTGGTTAGTGCAGGATCACAAAGCATCACACCACAGCTCCTTGGGCCATCAGCTGTGCTGGTACCTTTGTATGTCTAGCACAGACCACTACTGCTTTTACTCAAAGAGAAACATAGCACCAGTGAGCTGTTATCCTCCATCTAGACCAGCAGTGGAGGGAGGTGAGTGTTGGAATTTTGATTATTCAGTGGATCCATAAGACCATTCCTAAGGCTATTTAGTATTTACACAGTTGTTTCAAGCATGTTTCTACAAAGCAGTGTGATTTATTAGGAGTTAGCTCTTACACAATGAACTAAAGCAATTAATTAGTTAAGCTTGCTTAAGCTGACCACAAGATCAATCCAGTAACTTCAGAATCATCTTTGAATGAATTCAGATACCTCTGATATAATAGCCCAAATTGCCTTTTAATTCAGTGGCTGCCAGACTGATGAATTGACTCTTTCACTCTTGGTCTTTTCACTACCTCCTCCCAACAGTAAAATTTTTGTCATCTAACTATAAGAAAGCCTGCTCTCCTCCCCCAGGCAGGCAGCTGCTGTCACCTCATCCAAGGACACTCAGTTCTAGTCGTTTCTGTACTGCGGGCTGGGCAGACAGCACAAGAGGCAAATTCTTTGCCAGCCGAGCCAACGTGATGGCCAGCCTCTCATGAAGCTCTGTTCTGCTTTCAGCTCTGAAAGTCAGGATGTCCCAGCAAGCAAAGCCAGTTGTGTCCCTTTCCACCCGTGTAATCCTCTGCTCTCCCCTGGTATTCAATTTCCTTCCATTCTGCCTCTGCATGACCTCCACTTTCAGACTTCAATCACTCTTTCCCTCCCCAGACTATTTCTCCTTTCTTAACCTCCAATTTTGGCTCCCCATGCTAGGTCCTAGTTCACTCTTGTCTGGCTCTTCATCTCACTGTGTATACCCCTGAATTTCCTGTCTCTTTCAGCTTGTCTTCTCATACCAGCAAACTGAATTCCTCTGGGTCTTTCCTCCCTTCCCTGCTGACAGTTCCTTGCCAGCCAGCCTCCACAAAACCTCTTCTAATTCCCAGATTAGCTTTGCTTGTGAATCTCAGTCTCCCTTTATTACATTCAAACCTCCAAATCCTGGTCGTAGGTTTTACCTTTCATCTACACCTCAATCTACCCAGACCTTCCTGCCTTATCCTATTCCTTTCCCTCTTTTGAACCATAGGTTTACCAGAGGTTTGGCTTCAGTCTCTTTGCCAAAGTTTGCAGTGGGTTTAGTTGTTCTGGAGAAGAGAAGCATGCTTTGAAGGCTGATGGCACAACATTTGTCATTTCATTTTGTGAACTGATCACAAAAATAGTGATAGCCTTTGTAATTTTTCTGTCTTACCCTTGAAGGTCACCTTGGCTCCACTGCTTTTATCATGAGTATACAAAACCTGGAAAGGCTGGAATAGTTGGCACAACAAGAGCTGAAGAGGAGAGAGGAAGGGCAAAGAAAGCATGCCTGGAGGATGTACATAGATATTCAGAGCCCTTGTCAATGTTTAGAAGCTAACGTTCCGTTGAAGTGGCTGACAAGAAGACTCTTCACATTGAAGAGACTGCTCCACTAGAATGAAAGCATCAGTAAGGTGCTGTTCCAATACAAAGAAAGATGCAAAGAAAGGGAATCTCAGAATGTGGCTCTTGTTGAAGGATTCCTGTAGAGTAAGATGTTGCTTCTTTTACTGTCTGTTCCTTTTAAGTGTTCAGAGTCAAGTCTGCTTACTTGAGTGACAGGAAATTATTTCTGCCTTTTCCTCCAGTCAGTTCTACAAAGCAACTGTATAAGGACAGAGTGTGATTAAGATACCTATGTTCTCAAAACCAAGCAGCATGATTTAAGTTTGCAAAACTATCATGTAAAAAAGCAGCTCTGGTCCTGCCAACATCAACTTTTCAGCTCATTAGCCACCTTGTTAGCCTCAGTCCATCAGGCTGTTAGGGATTTTTTAAACAGACTTCCTAGGTCTTACAGGGGCTCTTCTAGGACATATCAACATTGAAACAGCATATCCAGAATGTCATCCACAAAATTATTTTCTCTTATTTACTTGTATGCACATGAACTTTTTCAGGTATGCACTGTGCCCTCACGGCCACTGGCCCAGCAGTTCTTCAGTTTATTTAGTGCAAGGGAAAACTGCAAATCCAGCAGGCTATCGAGCAACCTAATCTTCAATTATACAAACAGAGAGTCAACCAGTTCAAACAATTTATCTTTCAAAGTCAACACTGCAAACAACAGAAACAAGCGAGAGCTTTTTCTTTCACAACAGACAATAAACTGTATTTTTTTAGTGCAGATATTCTAGACAGGAGAGTATCAGCCGATAGAAACTCCTAGTTTTCTCTGGAGTGAAAGACAAGGCAAATTAAAGGTTTCAGTTGCCTGTACTTTGAAAGGAGAGAGAGGCTGGAATGAAAAAACTTGGTTAAACTGAAACAGATGCTGATTACTCCAGCTCCAGTCAGGCCATCCCTAAAGAAACCAACCCTTCTTGTCTTCATTTCATTCTTCTGGTACTTGCAAATCTATTTCTGCCATCACAGAGTAACTCAAAAGAACAAAGCAGGATCCAACAGGACATTCTGTGCTCTTGTGGACAAGCTTCTCTTAGCATGAGTCTACAGCAGCTGAACTTCAGTAGGTAGTGTGCCTACAAAGGACTCATCACGTCCGGGACTAGTGTATTTCCCACAAGTAAGGTGCAAGAGGAGCGAGTATTCACAAAAGCTAGTTTAAATCTACAGAGCTTAAGCTTCCTCTACAGTCAGTAAGATAAGCCTGTGCTTAGGGACTCTGAATTATATTGTGAAGCAATCACTTTTTCCATTGACCTCATGCAGACACTGGGGAGTTGAGCTTTCCAAGGGAAAAGCCACTTCCTCCCCAGGAAAGCGCATTCAAGCCTAAGTGGCTGTAGGTTCACCAGCTTTTTGCATGCCGCACATTGCTGTTGGACTCCAATGATGCCTGAACGTTGTAGATCTGCATGCCTGCAGGTGGTACAAGACATCTCCTGCCATTGTACCTGTTTCACCTGGCTCTCATGTCAGCCTTCTAAAACTGGCTGGCACCAATAATCTGGTATGGTGTGGCTTAGATTTCATTTACACTGCATGTTGCTTCATGCCTTCAAAGGTCCAGGAAGATTAGTACCAGGCTGACTGGTATGGCACGGTATGTAGGAATGGGAGTGCAGCCCAAGTTTTTCTCTGTTGAACTTCATACAAGGACATATCCTGCCTCTATTCTGCATAAAAGAGGGAGCAGGATCCCACTTCCTTGTTGTCCTCTCTGATCTTTATGTCCTTAAGAAGGCTTCGAGGAGATCTTATAGAAGCTTTCCAGTATCTGAAGGGGGCCTGCAGTAAGGCTGGGGACGGACTACTTACAAGGTCTTGTAATGACAAGACAAGGGGCAATGGGTTTAAACCGGCAGAGGGGAGATTTAGACTGGATGTTAGGAGGAAGTTCTTTACAGTGAGGGTGGTGAGGCACTGGAACAGGTTGCCGAGGGAGGTTGTGGATGCTCCCTCCCTGGAGGTGTTCAAGGCCAGGTTGGACGAGGCCTTGAGTGACCTGTACTAGTGGGAGGTGTCCCTGCCTATGGCAGGGGGGTGGAACTAGATGATCCTTGAGGGCCCTTCCACCCTTACCATTCTACGATTCTATGATTCCATGATTAACAGCCACAATAGGGCAGCATAGCCTGTCCTTCAAAGAGAAGCACTGAAGACAACCAGTTCTGTGCTGTTATCATTTTTAGCTGATACAGGTGTGAAGCTGAAGGAAGGAGGCTCTTGCAGTAGCCAAGACAGGGGAAAGGTTGCTGGGAATGGTGATCTCAGGAAGGCAGAAAGATTTTCTAACAAATTTTTTAAAGAGTACTGTAAACAACTCAACAATGTCCAAAAAATGTCTAGGAGTGGCAGCACAACCATGCTGAGCTGTGTAAAAAAGCCAGCTGCCCCATGCTCAGGCAAGAATCACTGCCAGCAGGTTAACCAAGGCCACAGGCAGAAGCAGTTTTACTCAGGATTACATCTTGTCACTGCTGCAAGCTCTGCTGTCTGAAATGTAGAAGAAGATGAAGATCAGCTGAATAGGAAAGTCCTCAGGAAAACAATCAACCAACCCTCATTTGCATTCTCACAAAGAGGGAAAAAATATTAAAAGTAATTTGGGAAGGGAAAAATTACTTGGAATAAAATATTTGCCTGTGGTCTTAATAGCTGCAGCTCTCCTAGCTATTTTCTCTCCTTCTTCCAGACTGTCATCGGGAATTGCATGTTCTCCTGGAGCAAGGGATGGATTTCCTGAGTGGTGACAAATAGCAGTAGAGCCAGAAGTCAATTCCACAGTGAAATCACTACATAAATTACTCCTTCCTGCAGGAAAGAGACAGATGAAAAATTAAAAAAAAAAAAAATCAGAAAATAGTACAAAAATGAGTAATCTTACAGTTCAGTTATGGGAAAGAACAATGATGCTGACTCAGGGAGCCAGGTGTTATAAGGAGTGCACCTGTAAAGGAAGATCTAATTTGAGGATTTCTGGAAAAAAATCAACCCTTGAAAATGAGATCATTCAGGTGCAGAATGGTCTTCCAAAAAGCCAGCATGAAACTCCTTCTACCTAGAACTGTGAAAACTCTAGCAGTGTGAACGACCCTAATATTTGTTATTATTGTGGTGGCGCACAGGAGCCTTGATCTTGTGTGCAGGGTGCTGTACAAAAAAGAGTGTTCTGATTCAGATACGGAAAGCTAAATGTTAAGACCAGAAAAGTGACACACATTTATCACAGACACAGGGAGCTTGAGGAAAGAAAAGCAGTCAGCATGCTGCCAAGTTTTTTTTTAATAGGCCATACAGACAAGAAGAGCATGGGAGAGAGCTCTGAAAGATGGTTTTTTTCAACACACATGAATACGTGGTTGGCTGAAAGGCTTGGAGTTCACGTAGAGATGTTTGAAATGGTAACAAGTAGGCAGTAGAACTGGTCATCACAAACTGATCTCAGGAAAGAGCTGACATCCCAGTAATACTCTGAAACAGATGAACAGGGGTGGGCTAGGGACAGATGCGTTTGACACACAAGAAAACAGAGAGTTAGTGGACAGAAAAGAAAAAAGCAACAAAGAGCAATGGGCTAAGAACAGTTGTGCATTGTGAGGACAAGGACTTGGTTATTCAAGAGTTTTCTTTCCCCCTCTTGTTTCTCAGGGGGAGGAGCAGTGTTTCAAGGGAGAATAACACAATCATTGGACTGTATAAAGAGATTTATGGGCTGACTTTAGCGTGTGCTAAAATATTGATTCTCTTTCTAACATATGCTTTAGCTATTGATGTTATTTCTTCTGTACAGAAGACTGACTTCTACATACAAAAGCTGGGACTTCATAGTCAGATCCAGCAATGCCGGGTAAATACAAAGTGATGTAAGTGAAGCACAAGTCCCAGATATTTTCCACTCAATTAAATAAAGATAGCAAGAGAGACACTGAGCAGTGCATGGCGGTGAGAAGCTGGAATAATTAAACAGTAATATAACAGACGGTGCACTTACGGGCAATTACTGCATGCCTCTACTGGCACTTTAGGGCACAAGGCCAAAGACTTAAGCGATTCGAACCACACAAGTAGAGCAGTAGCCTCCTAGAAATGTCAGTTTAGAGCATCTGGCTTGGGAGTTAAGAACGGGACTTACTTGTAGGCAGTCAGGTTCTCTGCGTTTACCAGACGTTACTACTAGAGATGGGACAGGAGGAGCAGCCCATCAAAAAGCTGTTTCTGTGTCCCTTGGATATTTCCAGGCACTTTTGCATAGGCAGGAGTGAAAGACAAATCTTCACACTGAATAAGGATATCTCCTTCTTGCTTCGTGCATACAGCTTGAGGATGCCACTGCATCAAACAAGATTTAAAATAAGTATAGTCAGAAAGCTCCACTAAAAGAAATCAGTCATCTGTCAGCTCCCATCCAAAAACAAAGACTGGGTTAAACACCAAGCTATCAAGCTTCAGGCTTTGAAGGCATTTGTGATTCCCTGAGGCTTTGCGTTCCCCACCTTCACCCAGGAAGTAAACCCAAACCACCTTCTTCCTCCTCCTCCTGTCTCTAAAGAAGAGGGCTCTGTATCCCATGATACCACTCAGCAGCTTTAAAGGGACAATTGCACGAAAGTGTCTTTTGGAAAGCAATGGTATGCATCATTCAATACACTTCAGTCACACTGCTACACTACATTTCTGACCTCATCAGCACACAGAGGTGAAACAAGCTCCAAATTTTTAGAAAAGATGAAGAAAAGAGAGAGACCTACCTTGAAAACAAACACAGATCAGGTGTTGTTAAAAGCTTCTTAAACTGTCAACAAAGTATTTACTTAAACTCAGAACAGAAAATCACCTTCAAGATGGGTAATTCTCATGAAAGAGGCTTTATTTTTAAACACCCTATGCCTAGAGCTACATGATTATACATGACTATGAACCAGATTTTTGTTTTTAAAGTAAGAACTTGATGCCAGACTTTCATGTCATATGGAAAACAAATGGTAAACACAAACTTGAAAGGCTCAAAAAGCAAAATGAAATTTTAAAAAGTGTTTAAAATGTACAAAGACAAAAACCAAGCCTCATAAACAAATGGGACTGGCAACGTTGCTTCACCTAAATGCTTTTTTTCTTCTTAGTAGGAGATGTTTCTCAAGACTTAAAATAAATGTTGTTTTGTATCTGCAGGGCTTTCAGCAAGTTGCTGCCACATTATGAAATGTTCTGGATTCCAGCAGTGCACATCTCTGCTGTCTGCTGCACTCAGAGGATCTGTGAAGAGGAGGAGGAAAACAAGCTTATCATTTATAAAAGTATTGCTGGTTTTGTGGTTGTGAGGCTTTCTGTGGTGTACCAGAATAACTTGTTTGTGACATCAGTAAAATAAGGATATGCAGCCTAGAGCACGTTGTCCTCTCCATGGATACCACTTCCATGCTTTGACAAATAACACCAAGTTTTAAACAAAGGTCAGGTCCCAGGACTTTAGGAAGCTGCATGCTGTGGGGGCAATTTGAGATCTGGGCATCAAAAGCACAGACAGCTTTTTTCTGACTTCTCCAGACACGCGGAGTGGCACCAAGACAATGTGCTGACTTAGTCTCACTGCAAGTGCATGGTGCTTTTCTGAGACTGAAGAGGTTTGGCCAGAGATTTCAGCTTTCTAGCTACTCCTGACAACTGGAAAGGCCCATGAGAGAAATGAGTGTATGTTCAACCACATATCAACCCCAGCAACAGAAAATGGCAAAAAGTAGATTACAACCATGCTTTCTTTAGATGAAGAAAAGATTGTATCCCTCATCAGTCACTGGAAAACTCTGCATCTCCTCTTATTCTTCCTCTTCCAGCAAGACAAGGAGAGTAAGGTCCTCCATGCCATACTTTCCTGTCATATAATAAATAACAAATAAATAACAAGCCCTACCCAAAGGTAAATTCATTCCTGGTTTTAAGGGCTTTTGAAAAGTATATTAAGCTGCAGACAATGCCTGTGCCTCTCCCCCCCCTCTCATCCAGCCCTGAAAGTGGTGGTTTCATTTTTGACCAAATAGAAAGAGATGTCTTAAAAGTAGACTTACCAGAGACTGTTGAAAACAATCTCCACAATCACACCTGTCCCAGTGCTATCAGCTTTCTACACGGGCTGCCAAGCTGGCATTGGACTAGCTAAGAAAATGGATTTAGCACACGATGCCAGATTCCACTTCTCAGTCACTAAAATGCTTAAGTAATAAACGGAGTTGACCATTGTTTCTTATCACCAAGCAAACAAATTCTGTTGGCAGGAAAGCTGCATTTGGAATGTGATTCCCTACATGACTGAGATGGACTCTGGTTGCTATAAATGCCAACCCTCATGTAATACTGGACTCCAGGTGATCATCAGCACTGTGAAGGACGCTGCCAAAAAACCTAGCTTGCAATTGGATTTCAATGTCTTGCTTTCAGATCATCTTCTATTACTCTTCAGGCCATATTCATTACCACAGGAGTGGTTGGTTTCACAGTGCAAAATTTTCAGTCAAAATTGGCTGTCTTTTACATTCATTTCTGGCCATAGCTAAAATGCTGGATTAGGTTGTAGTTGTTTGTGGATTTTTTTAAAAACAAACAAACAAAACCTCACAACTACAAAATTACTGATGTGCAAATTGCAGGTACTGTTTAAAATGCCCTAGTCTACAAACATCCACAGTCTTCATTAATCAGTCCCTCGTCCTTTCCATTCTGATCAGTACAAAATACTAATTGCCACACAGACCAACACACCAAACAAGTGTCTTCCCCACTGCAGTGAGGATGCCACTGTGCACTTCAGTGGGTAGAGAAAGGATGATCCAGGCAAGTCTGTCTACTTCTTAGCTTCACCAATGTTAATATTCTGACCTGCAGGTGGAATATGTGAGTCACAACAACATGGACCCGCTTCTTAGCTGCCCTGGACCACACCAGAAGCACTATCTTTGGCCCAGTCCACAAAAGGTAGGAAGCTGGAGACCTGTTCTCACTCAGCAGTTGTTTCTCTGCTAGCCTCCAACCCAAAAAATAGGCAATAGTTAAACAAGGTGGAAATGGGCTACCTGCGTGACTGTTGGTTTCCCACCCTAGGTTACTTTAGAGGAAATAGAAATTTGTTCTGTCAATGCAGTCAGAGGCTTTAAATAACAATCAGAGAGATGCCACTTACCGGACTTTAAAAGTTTTAGCAGAGATCTCCCAGCAAACCTAGGTCTTGGATGCCATAGCTGACAGGTCCACAGCAACAGTGCCTGAGCCAGCAGGGTGGAGCATGTGGCCGCTGTGTTAAGCCAAAATGGAAGGAAACTGTTAGTAAATATTGTGTTCTCCCTCATTTTATTCATCCACAGCTAGTCCCTGTGTGGTAGTACAAAGCAAGCTCTCCATCTCAGAACAATTTTGTCATCACCTGCCGAGGCTAGGTTAGCAGGATTACGAGCCTTAACTTCAATCCCCAAGCAAAGGCAAGGCAATGTGTGTAGGGCACACAGGCAAGATCATTAGGACAATCTAAAATTACAACACATGCGGGAATCGGGGTGGTGCTAGGGCACTCCGCAGAAACAGGGACGCCAGGTGGGTCACACCTCTGCTCGCAGATACTAGGAGCGGTAAACTATCCTCCCAAACGCAAAACTGTTGGAGAAGGGGGATCTCGAGTGCGCTGGCTGGTTAAGTTTGGCAACATTTAAGCCGTCAGCATTTCGACAGCCACCGGCATTTACGCTGTTTACATTTTAAACATCACATCCCTAACTCCGAGGTGCTGCCTGAAAAGTAAAACCAGAACGCACACGCCCTGGGCCAAGTCCATCTGTTGGACTGTGTCTGCTAAGGGGGAGTGTTTTTAAAAACAAAACAAGCGAAGAGAAGTCCCCATGCCCGAGCTTGGCGGCGCAGAGGAGCGCAGGCCCGACGGGGCGTGAGGGGCGCGGAGTTCGCTCGCAGTCAGCGCGGATGGGCAGGTAGCGGCACGTCGCGGAGCCGGGCTGGCCCGCACAGGTTACCACCGCTGCCGCCCCACCGGAGAGCCCCGTTGCTGCGGGACCCCGGGACCAGCCGCTAGGGCCCGGCCTGGCTCGGCTCGCCGCGCTCCGCCCACAGTGAACCGGGTCGCTGTCCTGCCCGTTCCCGCGGCAGCTAGCAGTGAGGCCAGCCCCGCGGGCTCGCACACCAACTACAACTCCCGGTGAGCTCTGCACCGGACTGGGGCGAACCAAATAGCCCAAATGCCAGAAGCGCAGCGCGGCGCGGCGCGGCGGCGCACAGGGCAGGCTGGGAACTGTGGTTTGCACCGCGCAACGCCCAGCGCCCCTCGGCATTGTGCCTCTGCGGGCGGTGCCAGGGCATCGACGCCTGCGCGCCGCCGTGCGGGAGCCGCCATGCCGGAGGGGAAGGCCGCGTTCCGAGAGGTGCTGCCCAAGCAAGGTAACAGCGGCAGGCGAGCGCGCCCCAGCCCCGGCCCGGCGCGACCCCGGAGCTCACATCCAGTCCTCTTCTTTCCTCGCAGGACAGCTGTCAGTGGAGGACACAGCCTCCATGGTGCTGTGCAAGCCCAAGGTGCTGCCCCTCAAGTCAGTAACGCTGGAGAAACTGGAGAAGCTGCAGCGGGCGGCGCTAGAGGCGGCGCAGCCGCCCGACGGGACACCGGTATCTCAGCCCCAGCCCTAGCCTCGGGGAGGGGCGGTGGAGACCGCTCTCGGCGGTGGCCGCACCCGCGGCTCGGAGGTACCCGCTTTGTCACGGCGCTCGCGGAATAAAGGCTGGCCGAGAACGCAGGGGTAGTGGGGAGGCTCCGCATCTGATGTTTTCCTGTAGAAGTACCACTTGTCGCTTCCAAGGCGACGTTTTAAATACGTCCTTAGGCTTGCCAAGTCCGACAGGTAACAGACCACCAGGCGCTGCTGTAGGGCCAGGCCGGGCTTGAGAGAGGGAGCAGGCGAGTTACGGAACTGACCAGGCTCGCTCCAGCGCTGCTAGGGCCAGGCCCTGTAACCACTGTTCCTCACCTTTCTGAACACCTGGCACACAAACTGAAAAGCAGAAGGGAGGAGGAGGGGCTCCACTGTCTTGCTGTGTAAGGGTTTTCCCTAGGTCTGCCTCGTTCCCGAGAAGGAATCGGGCAAGGCTGCCAGAGCCGGGATGCTCTTACCCAAGTTACTTCTAAATGTTGTGAGTTTAGGTAGTGGTCTTCCACAGGAAGTAAAGCAAAATGGTAGTATGAGATGTACAGCTTAATTGGTCATACTTCAGAGATCTAAACAGAGTTAGAGTTGTTGTGTTTGTTTTTTTAAAAAATAAGGGGCAAAGGAGAGTTTCACAAAAAATAGTTTTAATATGTTTTACCAGAACTTTTCACTTTTCCAGTTACATAGAAAAAAAACAGACGAGTTTGGTACATGGGGCTAAACCAACCAGTGTTCTTCCCCTGCAACAGATGAATTTATTTTATGACCCAACTCCATTTTCTTGGGCTCTTTGACAAAGAAACAGCTATTTTTTTCCCTCCCAAAGCACGGTATTTCTTCAGCAGCAATGGAAATGGGATCACAGCAGCTTAACTTGACCCTTCTATAAAGCTTTGTATAAATCAGTGATTTTATGATGACAACACTATCCTTGAACAACAGTCAGACACCAATGCAAACATGGAATGATTAGGTCATAAACATATGGCACTTGAAAAGATAGCTTATTTGAAGGCACCACCACAGCAGAGTGGCAAGTTGTTCTACTATATGCCCAGAGAAAGGTTTTTTCCTGAAATTTAAAAAAAAAAAGAAACACAAAAAACCAGAAAAAAACCCCACCCAAACAAAAAACAATTTGTGCCCAGAACGTGCTTTTAGAAAAATATGAACTGTGCTAAACAACTCTTAAAATTTTGGTATATTATGTCTGTGCATACATACACACACACAAACACCCCCCAAAGAAAGCCATGTGTTTGTGTGTATGTATACATATATGGATATCTATCTACTTTCCCTTTAAACTTTTAAGGCTTCAAGAGTTGGTTCTCACATTCAGTAGCTTTCCAGCTTAAGACGACCTCCATCTCCTTCACTCACAAAGCGCTTTCTACCCCTGTAAGAAAGCAGAAAGTATCTTTTCAGTAATTCAAAGTAGCATTGCTTGTTTTTCTCTTATCTATCACTGACAAGAATCTTCTCTTGGTCTTCACAGTTGAGTATCAGTTGTGCAAGTTCAGCAAGATTAGCTGACATTCTTGATGACAGAAAAATTGCTTTAAATCCAGCTGAACCTTACATCTAGGTTTATTTGCAAGAAGCTTGCCAAAATGTGTTGTCAAGTGCTTTCCTCTTTGCTCACTTTTTAATATTCACACTTGCAAAGGTGATAGTTACAAAGGCTGGGAATTGTGGTTTTCTACCCAAAACTGAAGTACCTAAGCCAAAAGAAAAAGCCTCTCAGTGTGTATTTATGGTAACTGAAGTAAGATCGAGCTTTTGTTGCAGTTATGACTTGTCAACCCTCTCACACTCCAAGCTTGCAAAACATTTGATACCAAGATATACAAGCTCAATTTTAAGTCTCAAGTCTGTTTTTGTTCTAGACACTAACATTTCCAAATCAAAGTTTATCGCAAGCTGTCGAGATAGTTTCAGAAGCCTAACAAAACACCCTATATGGAAAAGGCCTCTCATAATTAGTATTCCTGATGCATAAAATCACAAATAATACTTTTCATGTCATATTTTAACATTTACATGCATTCCTCAAAGGAAATGAAACTTAGGAATTGTATTATGACCAGTAAGGAGAGAACAGAATCTTGATTAGCTTAGCTGCAGTTCAAACGGCAGTATTTATGCCATGAGTAAGTAAATAAAAACAAACCAAAAGCACTATACAAACCACACAAAAGACAGGTAGGAAGGGATTAAGCATATAGCACTTATTTCACCTGTCCCTATTCCTTTTGACATGAACACTAAAATTGGTTGTCTCAGAATTCTATTTGTGCCCTTTAGTATGTATTTAAACCATTTTTTAAGCAGCTTTTTTTCATTGTTGCTGACAGTTTTCCACTGTCATCCACACAGATGATGATGATGACAGCAGAATATTCCATCTCAGTACAGCACTGACCTCTACCAAGCTAATCAGCAAACTGGAGGAGATGCAGGCCTTCATTCTCTGGAAAGCATACAAGCATGCTGTCTGGATCTCACTAGCAACTTGCTTTCCTCAAGTATTTATCACAGGCTTCCCATCAGTGCAGCTTCTTAATAAAGTTTTTTACCAGTCCAACCCTCTGATTCTGCATCATCCATACTTTACAGTTCCAAATTGTAATACTTTGGTCATAAAATCCTGCTTCCTGTTACCTGCTACGGGGATAAAGAAACAGGTGCCTTAACCTGTCTAAAATAAATCAAGTACCTTGAAGGACAGAGGTCTCTCAGTGGTTTGGAGATTATTCCAGCCTGAAAGCATTCCTCTACAAAGCGTTCAAGCACAGAATAGGAGTGTGGCACATCCAGGTTAATATCTGGGATTTCACGGTAAACTCGTTCATAGCCCTGCAATGTTAAGACATCAAATAATCAACTGGTTATTTATGATTTTATTGGGAATTTTTAAAATACTCTTTTGCACTCAGTGTTATTTTTCACTGTAGTTCCACGTATGCATTTTCAAGAAAGCTGAAGCAGAACACCTGCGAGTCAGTGGAAAAGGTATAATGCCGGCCAGTACCATGGTATCATACAGCTACGTATCTACATAAAAAACACCAGCTGAATTTTTAACTTCTCCCAAAGCCACAAATCCAGAGAAGTACACAATGTGTAATGTTACCCTGGCTGCTATTACATGGGCAGTAACACAACGAAGAAAAATCAGGTGGCCACAAATCTCTACTAGAGCAGTTTATGCAGTATGGGAAACACTGGTTACAACCAGAGATGACTTCATCGCTTCCCACCAACAATATAGCTGGGTAAATTTTGACACAAGCCTTTGTGTGGCACTGAGTTTGCCCTGGGACAGAACAGTTGTCCTGTCTTTGTTCCTAGAAGCAAAATACTGGATGATTCCAACACTGTAAAACACTAGCTATTCTAATTGACATTTGTAATTAAGTGGGTCTTTATTCTACTACTTCGATTATGAAGAAGTACTGGAGAAAAAGGAAAAATTACATTGCAGAAAAATGAAGCTTGAAGAAAAGTGAAGCTATGCTGCAGCACTTTAGACAATTTGTTTTAATCACTCAGTTGCACAAAAGCAGTTGGAAAATGCTGACTAAAGATTCAAATACTCTGTTCCTCACAGTTCTAGAAAACTACTGCTTGGAATTTGTACTTCTCTCAGGACATGATAACTATTGTCCATTTGTCAGTGACAGATCGTCATCTGTACAGGATACAGAGTGACCGTGGAGAACTTTGAAAAAAGCAGCAGTCAGCAATAGACTACAAATAGTACTCAAAATAGGGTAAAAACAGTATGAATTTTGGCATTCACTAAATGCCACTTACTCTTTTCATTTGGTCCATAGTAATGACAGAAGACCTCCAGAGAGATTTCAACAAATCTAGGATCATTTTGAAGGTCTTGTCTCCTGTTGACTCCAAAACCATCACAACAGCCTAAAACAAATTATGCAAGTGTTTAACTGAAAGAGAACACTGGTTCAAGTACATGCTGTGTAAGCATATGAAGTGCAAAAAGGAGGGAATGCATTTTTACATGTTTTCTCAGAAAAACAGGTGCATTTGTTATATGCACCCACAATTTCAGTGTATTATTAGAAAAGAAAAATCGATTATAAGTTACTTGGATAAATTTAAAAGGTATGGAAAACCAGAAAGTACTCAGAGTGAAAAGCCCTTTCTGCCTTAGGCTGGGGAGATAGATGCCAAATTAGTTGCCATCTGTACTGCAGCAGCCATACAGATACAGTCATCTATGATTATTCTGTATCTGTGATTTTACAAGAACTCAGAAGTTAAAAATCTACAAATCTCCACAAGACTCATCAATTAAGAGGATTTTGTTTTTCTGTCTTGAAGAATTTTTAGTGAGAGGAATCTGCTGAAAATTTTGTAGATTGTGGGTGTTAAGCTTTATTGGTAAACAACCATTTTGTATGCTGACAGGTAAAGTACAAATTAAAAGAGTCTCCCAGATACAGGAAAGAAGATCTTTCCCTTGTACAGCCTGGTTCTGAAATACCTCAGGTAGAATAGTTCCAGTCTGCAGAGGAAGCTCTGCAACTTAGCAAAAATAGGTAACACCCAGATATCTGAAACTAGAAGGAAATAAACACCAAAGGAAAACATGGCTTTTTGCTGCAATTCCTCAGCAGAAAATAAACTGAGCTCTTCTTTTTCTGCAATCTATAAGCACCTGAATTCATCTATTTACCAAACAAAAAATACCCTGCATATTCCCAGAGTTACGAGTAACTTACTTGTTGCTTGATGTGCACACAAACCATTAAAAGAAATAATTTAGTTATTCAAATCACATTAGAACTTGCAACCTGAGCTTCAGATTTCAGTTATATTATTTGCATACCCACATCAAAACAAAACCAAACCTGATGGTATTACTGACAGTTAAAGGGACTGTGATATCTCCTTACTTCATATACAAGTTCATGGTGAAAATGGGGTACTTCCAGTTCCTGAAGACAACGTTCAGCTTCCAGTACATCTCCAGAAAGCAAATACTCTTTCAGCAACATATCAATCTATTGAATTGTAAAGCAAACAAAAAGCCCAACACTAATTAGAGATAAAATTTAAAGGATGTTCTGATGATCTGTGATTGACCTAACAGCTAGTTCCTGAAACTTCCCAATTGTGTGTTTATAAATGTGACTAGATTGAGACACAAGGAGCAATATGAAACACAGTCCAAGCCAAATTTCTATCAATGTTAACACAGACACAAGCACGAAAAACATCGCTTCGTAAGATGCATACCACATATAAGGTTAATATGGGTGTGACTAAGTGTGTCATCTCCCCTGAGCTACTATCATCTGTTATGCTTACAACTTAGAAATTGTGACTTTTTCCTTTAAACCTCCCTACTTCATAGCATAGATCTCTAAACATTGTCACTTATTCCTCTGAGTTCCTACTGTGCTTTCAATCGGTGATGCAAAAAATAGTAACAGTTTATCTAGTTTAGCCAGTTGCATCTTGACTCTTCTAATTACTTCACTATTTAATATATGCTCTTAAAAAGCTAAGCACTTAAAAGTTTTGCTCAAAGCAAAAATAAATGCATACTTGCAATGAAGAATATGTAGCAGCATGTTCCAGCTACGGAGAAATATTTTTTAAAAAAATCATTAACACTTATCTACATCAGTTTTTAAAACCTATTTTGTATTAAAAAATTAAAAAGAAAAAAAGCCAAAACACTCAGGACATGTATTTTCCTACAGGATATATATATATCTTTTCATTCCATGAATGATGGGATGAAATGAGAAAATGAGAAAAGCCTAAACAAAGTCTAGAGAGCAGAGTTTTGTAAAATCAGCTACCTCTTTAACCAGGTGTTTCACAGACTGCTGGCCACCTCCTGAGCCCCACATGTTGTCTACGCGCTTTCCACCCTTTGTAACGCTCAGCAACACAGTAGCTCGGTCCAGTGCAGCTCTAGAAAGCAAAGTTGGTGTTTCTAAGTTTTTAATAAACTTCACTGAAAGGCATCTCTGACTTCCCCCACTGCCAAGTGACCAGACCCTAGGAAGAGGATAGGGTTAGCAACTCTGGGGACATCTAGATCAAGAAGCCAGCAGGCTAGCTCCCAACATCCCACCACCTCCACGCTTTTGGTTATACCATGCTAAGGACAGGAGACAATCCAGTGATGGTAGATGGTAGCAGATCTGAATCATCAATGCAGAGCCTGAAACACCCTCACAAGACAGAACTCAGAATTTTCTTATGCGGAGATGGATTGTATCCAGGCTCCTCCAAGGTATCTCAAACCACAGAGTCTTAAGTTGCTTCCAGACTGAGGAACAGCTTTTCTACTGAAGTACTATTTTCTGTTTGAGTCTCAAGAATCATCAAACGTTGAGATTTTAATCCAAACCAGCATTTCAGAAGGCAAATACCTAATTTCAAAAAGATGGCCTGAACTAGGGAGGCTTGGAGAAAAGAATGAAAAATGAAGTAAGGTGAGAAAACCCAAATATCAAATCCAGTTAAGCACCATCCGGCTAAAGCAGCTATCCCAGTCCTCATAGTGGGGGACAGCCAGTAACAGTAACTCATTAAACCCAGGTTTAATAAACAGAAAAAACTGGCCAAGAAATAGCAAAGGCAGCAAAGCATCCCAGATGTGCAGTATGCAGGCTACAATCCTTCACACCAGGAGACATTTGTGTAACTGAATTTTTGGTTTGCACCCCTCAAGCTAGGCAGATAAGAATTTCCTAGAGCACCCAACTACATCATTACAAGTGGAGCATTATCAAGACAAACACACAGTTATGGGGAAAAAAAATAATAAGACATGGCTAGTTTATGAAAATCTCTTGGTCAGAGATTGCTCCTTCAAACTTCTCACTCAATGTGGAAAACAATTACACTTGTTGATGAATGAAGCATAACAGAGAAAGTCTGGGAAAGCACTGCATGAGCTTCAAACCTTTATAAGGCAAAACAGTTAATCCCTTGTGTGTTTCTCAGCATAGCTACAGCAGCTGTCCTGCTGCTATATTTACTCATTAATCACATTAAAGCTTTTTCTAAAGACAAAACCTTCTATAATCACTTCTTGTTTCACCTCGCCTCCCCCCTTTTTTTTCCCCTCAAACATAAGCTGGACAACAAACTTGACAAACAAAACTGTAATGTATTAATACATTTTTTTTCAGGCATCTGTATTTTGTTCCTGGCTTGAGTAATTTTGGATTTTGTTGTTGTTGCAGAGTTTGTAGGTATGTTATAAATGAACAAGTTACAAAGAATGATTTTTTCCTGACATACTAAAATTCCTGATTGTCTTTGCCATTTAAAACAGAAATCTGTGTCTATATAGAAAAAAAAAATAAGAAAGTTACCGAGCTTGGACACAATCCACAGTGCCTTTGTAGCCATCAATGTAAGTACTGCTCAGAATCCCATCTCCAACAGCTCTAGCAATGAACTGGCCCACCAACTACCACAGAACAGAAACATTTTTAGTTAAATAGTGAATTTCTAAGTAGTTCTAAGCAGACAACTAAAATCTGAAACCTAATTACATTATATTTAAATGTCCCATCTCAAAAGAAAAACAACCTGGAAAATTGGAGGGGATTAAAGAGGGCATGACAATCTATAGCTATTTTTCAAATTAAAATGTCTGGTTTAGTTTACTTGACCAATTTTAGCCACAATTTAAAAGAAGAAGCTTTTGACTACTTGCTTAAAACTTTGCAGATATACCTGTGGCGCCCTGGGAGAATCCAAAACCAACTCTGGTAGTTCCTTAAGCAGTCTATCAAAGGATTTTTCCACATCAGTTTTGCTTACTACTGTCCCACAGAGGTCAGAGATAAGCTTAGATGTCATTTCCCTGTGACTAGCCTTTCCCTCCAATGCCAAGGAAACAGCCAACACTGGCACACTGTATTTCATTTCACCAAGGTTTAAATTCTTCAGCATCTCCTAAATCAAATTTGAAAAAGAAAACAAGATTAAGACTTTGTAATTTTTATTGTATAAATATCAATTACGTTACAAGTATTTATATGCTTTATATTTCTATGCATTATGTTCACATAATGAACACAACTGCTTATTGTACATTCCTTGCACACATCTCTATCTACTCGTTCATAGGTAGCAGTTGGATTCCCTTGTATGCTTGCCTACTGAAAGAAGTTTGAACTTCTGAACTGAAAGGTTTGCCCACTGAAAGAAGTAAAAACATGCAACATACCGACACTTCATTAGTATCTCCATGTTCAAAATATTCCTGTATGATTGGTGTTAATGTTTTTTCAAATGCTCTTTCATCCAGAGGTAAAACTACTGTTTCATAGACACAGTTCTCCTATTTTAAAAAGACAACCAAAATACACAACCTTTTTAATAAATATTACTGTCTCTTCCTATGTCTTATGCAGTACTATTAGCATTAAAAGGTATCTTCTAAATTCTTAATGCTTTATTCCTGGTAGTCAGCATTCTGCCAGAAAACATCCTATCATGTCTCTACTGTTAAAATGTGGACAAAGCTGGCAAAATGTCACGCTGCTTTTGTTTTGAATTTACCGTTAGCTGAATTCAGCTGGAAGGCTGAATTTACTGTTAAATGATGTTAAACACTGCAAACTTTGTTCCTAGGGTTCTGCTGACACCACATGAAGACAGAGGTCAAGTACCCATGTGCTATGTAATGAAGAGAGACCACTGGAAACTCGTGTCCCAGCCCCGCAGTTTGCCATGCCCCAGCACAAGGCGTTAACTTTCAGCACCATTCCCTGCAAGTGGCTCTTCAGTCCTTAACAGCAAGTCTGCCTGTTTTCCCTCTTCCTTAGTGATTGTGGGACCAGACAGGCAATAGCATGCACAAATCAGAGAAAAGACATTTTGAGAATTACTTGTGAGGAAAGGCATTCCCTAAGGGGAAAAAAAGAATCACACAGCAACTGCCTCCTGTATTAAGATGGTCCAGCAGAGTTCCAGCATGACAAGATCTCTTTGCCGTAATTTGATGCCCTAATCTTCACAGACTACAGAAGTAACATTGAGAGCAAATCTACAGGTCACAGAAATACAAACAAGGGAGTTTTCTAACTAATGCTTATTAGAAAGAAGCCTTCCATGATCAAGAAACGTAGCAGAAGTCCACAAGCCAGTCCTTCCATCATAGGAAATCGTGCATTTACAACCTCAGAAAAGCTAAGCATACTCCAAGTCCCACAGAATACTCAGTCTTCATTAAACTTTATGAACTTATCATCCTAATAGTTATCTCTGTTACTGTAAAGCATTGAATTGCAGGGAGAAAACTGATACTGGAAAAAGGTTTTGGTATTTGCACATAAACCATCATCTCAGCAGCTGTGGTGACAGCAGTCTCTGTTCAAAGGATACCACTACTGTTCTGCTTATGTGATATAGAACTGGTCTCACAATAGTATTGATCTCAGAGACTTTAGGAATTAGTGTTTGTAACTGGTGTTTCCTTCCCTTGGTGAGTTAATGTTATAACACACCTTTTGCCCAGTAAGCTTTCCATCCCCCAATAACATGGCAGTAAGGTACAACCTTCCACAATAGATTTTAAATAAATATATGTAAACAAAACAATCCAGCTGTCAAATCTGCACTAGTTTGAAGTGTTTATACCAAGTAGATACAAAATTTGGGCAAGTTGGGAATACAAGGAAGAGAAAAATCCATAAAGGATCCCATCTCCTAATAAAACACCTGACTGGAGAAAATCTATATTGCATTTTTAATGTGATGCCTATTTGCAATATAGAGCAGCACTGCAACATTCACCTCCATGGGAACTAGCAGTGAAGAGCACTGAGAAAAGGGTATCAGCTATGCAAAGAGGGCTCATTGAGCTACATTTGTATTACACTGTGACACTTCTGTATCAATTGTCTTTAGCCAATAATCCGTTTCTGAACATAAAAATGAGCATTTCATACACGTTCATACCACACACAGAGTGGGACTTCCATTAAAATCAGTTCCTGTGATGTTTAAATCAATAACGGAAGTAACAACCAATGCTGCAAATAAATTATTTGCCTACCTGGTCATCATCATAATTAGGATCCTTAATATCTACTTCTTCCACATCATACACTTGACCCGGTGTTCCCCAAACTCCTTTACCACCTGCTCCACCTGGCAAAATATGAGACAATAAGCAAGACTGTCTACTTACAAAGAATACCTCTGAGTTCAATTCAGCCTTCCTTCACTTAAGTGACGCATCACTGCTTGTGCCCACCTCCTGACTCTAACAATATATGCTGAAAATAGTGTGTTTGTGGTACCTTTATTACCACATTACCACTTTAGCAACCAGTGAGATACTGGAAGCAGCATGAAACTGCACAAGAATTACTGTAGGTTGAAAACTCTAGTTACAAATATAATCACGCCTTAACTTTGCATTAATAACAGTTCTGTGAACCAGTAGTTCACATTTTTATTAAATGTGCTTACCTTAAAGATAGAAGTTAATTGATGATACACAATTTCCTGATAAGAGTGCCGCTATTAGCTCCTATTGCCATCTACTATCTAACATAAAGAACCAAATGCCTGCAGAAAGACTGCAGTTTATGAAAATGATTCTCAGTGGAAAAAAACACATGTTTTGGACCCAATCTTTACCATAGTACTCTCTTCACCAAGCTACACCAACCTTTCTTTGGTAGACCTCTTCCCTTTCCTGACCGTGACCGCCTGTCCAGCAGCTTCCCTTTTGGGCTTGTTGGTACAACTCCAACCTTCAGTGTGTCTCCGTTGTCACTAACAGAGTCTCCTCTCCCAGAATCTCTAGAAGAATTTTTCCTCAACCGTCTCTTTGCTTTAGCATTTATTTTGGCTTCAGTAATGGAAGCTGCAGGAATCCAATTTCCATTGATTTCATTCTTCAGCTCCTCAGACCCACCATTTTCTTCGTCACCAGAGAGCAGAGCATCACTTAGATTCTCAAGTTCTTAAGAGACAGAGGAAAAAAAAAATGTTATAGTTTTAAATAGTTTTGTGTTAGAATAGCAAAACGTGGCATTTAAAAAAGGTTACAACATTAAATAGCAATCTTATTTGCAACAGTGTTAGAGCAAATTATGCTGTTTTTAAAATACCTACACAGCACAATAATAAAGAGTTCCTTATTCCCCTGCACAAACTATCCACAATCTAAACAGAGTGCATGGCAAGTTGGAAGGCAAATTAATAAACCACTTACAAACAGGCAAGCCAGAGAAAACCCCACCTTTGTTAAACAAGAACTAGCAGAACTTCTCAGTGCGTAAGATGCAAGTGCCTAGTGCTCACTCCACCCACTTATTTCTTGATTTAGAAACAAACAGAACTGCCAACACAGTCAATTCTTTAAGATATCTTGCTAACGTTAATGGACTTGTCACCAAAGTGAAGTTAATACTCTAAATGACCAACCAACATTCCT
>VWYK01079227.1:0-16088 GCA_013399775.1 Semnornis frantzii | reverse complement strand
CCTTCTGACACTGCAAGTGATATATAATAGTGGATCCAAACATCAAAAGTCCAAGGTGGGTGTCTCAAGACATGACTTCCACAAGACAGGGGTTCATGGAAGCGATGCTGCCTCAGCAGCAGCAGGGGAGAGCCAAACTGCTAGGGTGTCCCCAGTTCAGAATGGCAGCCAGGAAATTGGCTGCAATATGGTCCAAGAGTAGCTGGGTCTGGGTGTCGCCAGCAGCTCTCTCAAATGGACCCCAGGAATTGCCAAGCGTGCAAATTTGCACAGAATGGTGGAAAAGTGGGGAGAACCATCTTAAAGCAGGGACAGTGCAAAACCGAGAGCCATGCAAAAAGGTAGGTCCTGTCCAAAAGGGGAGATGGTCCAAAACGGGAACTCAAGTCACAGTAGAAGCGCTATCTAGACAGGGACCTGTCCTGTTGGGAGCTCTGTCAAGGTGGGACCTCTCTCAAGGCAGGAACATTGTGCCTTTTCCCCTTGCTCTATTTATGCTTTTAAAGACAAAGAGTCCATTTGATGTTTTATACTGGGCACGAAAAATCAGCCAACCACCAGCCTGATTCCCAGCGTGGGCTTCCACACAGGTCAGTACACATGGAAAAGGTGCCTTTTGCTGTTACCCCTTCAAGCCCGCAGGAGGAGGGAAAAGCAGTTTTTGCACCTTCTTCTCCCCATTCAAACCCGCAGGGTAGGGGTAGAAGGAAGGAATTTGGAGTGCTCCAGAACAATTACAGGAAGCTGCTGGCCTTTTCTTATTTCTGCCCTGTACACTTCCCGGTGGCGCACCTTCAGCATGTTTTCAGATGCCAGCAAGCCATGGGGGAACAGTCAAAATCATGGAGGAAAGAGTTAAAAACACCCCTAATAAACTTTAAAAATGGGCTGCCAGAAACTTTACATGTTCAACAAAAACAAATGTAAAATTCTACACCTAATTCAGAATAACTTCATATAACACCAACAGCTGTGACTAGGAAGCAGATTTCCTGGAAGAGGCCTGGTCGAGGCAAGTGTGATAAAACAGTGCCTTCTGTGATAATAATGCCAACTATACAACAGATTTCATTAGTAATAGCACAGTCAGGAGGACAAAAGAAGCCAAGAAGATCCTCTACTTTTTATTTGGAGGCATCACCTGGATTACTCTACAATTCAGGGCCCACTAGCATAAGAGAAAAAAATCCACTGGACAGCCCTAAGTTGGTTAAGGACTGGTGTACCAGTCAGATAGGCAGTAATAGTGTGTTCAAGATAGACGGGAAAAAAGAGATTAACATGGAACCTAAATGCTGCCAGATAGTACCTAGAAAGGGAAACAGAGATTCTCCTTAGTAAGCTAACAGCAACAGAATAAGCATTCACAAGTTGCAGTAAGGGAAATTCTAAATGAATATAACAAAAAAAAATCACAGAGGTTAGACACTGAGATAGGTTTGCCCTGAGAGGCTGAAGAATCTTCATTCCTTTTCTGGAGACATTCAGAATAGATGGTTACTTAACTTTAAGCTTTAAAAAACAAACAAACAAACAAAACAAAACAAAAAACCCAAGTTCTGCTTTTTTACTTGCTTTATATAGTTATACTAAAAGAAAAAAAAGGGAGCTGAGTCAATATTGTAAAATAAAATAAATTAGAAGGCATTTATATGGTGGCTTACATGAGGCAATGGTGCCACCCAATGTCCAGATGTTATACATAAACTTGTTTTTCTTTACTTATCAAAAAAGCAAGGAAAGAAATCCCAGCCAAACCCCAAACCAACAAACTGTATGTAAAACTTATTAGTAACCCTATCTGTATGCCAAAGCTTGGCTGAGACATTAGATTAACAGATGGGGTAAATTTCAAAACAGGCAGATACTTCATATTTCTTTTGCCTCAGCTTGAGTTGTCTATAGAATGGATATTAGCACAGCCCAGGTAAATCCAGACAAGCTGCCAAAATATAAGCATTTTCCTAAAGTCCCCATTATTTTAGCTTTTCATTTTCTGAGCCCACCCAGTTGGAGCCAAACAACACATGGACGTTACTATGACACTCCTAAAATCTCTTGCAAAATAATCCATTTTTTATCCACAGATCCCTGAATCTAGCCTGTGTTCAAAGGGCAGTAACTTTTAGAAAAGCAATCATCCATGACTATAAAGAATTTTTAAAAGCTTATCACATTGGAAAAGTTTACCAGGAGATCAATAATGACAGTCGCCGTTAAATGACTGCTTAATGACTCTGTCCAAACATTTTTTTTCAAATGTTCTGATAAGCACATACTTCTTTTGCAAGTAATTCTAAGCTTATAACTTAACCTAAACAATGGAGTAGCTATACCACTTTGCAGAACATGCTTTCTATAGTAAGTGTCACAAAAAGTAGTATTGTTTCATGCTTTGAATTCAGGAGAAACTGTCTGCTCATGGCTTGGATGGGTGGATGGTTTGCTGGATGAAAACTGGCTGGATGGCTGGGCACACAGAGGTGAATGGAGTTAAATCTAGTAGGTGGCCGGTCAAAGTGGAATTCACCAGGGCTCCATTTGGGGTCAGTTCTCTTTGGTATCTGGATGATTTGGGTGAGGGGATTGAGCGCACCCTCGGTAAGTTTGCAGGTGATGCTAAATTGGGAGGGAGTGTTGATCACCTTGAGGGTAGGAAGGCTCCACAGAAGGACCTGGACAGGCTGGATCCATGGGCTGAGGCCAACTGTATGAGATGCAGCAATGCCAAGTGCTGGGTCTTGCACTTTGGTCACGACAGCCCCATGAAACATTACAGTCTTGGTGAAGCGTGGCTGAAAAGCTGCCCAGTAGAGAACCTGGGCATGCTGGTTGGCAGCCAGCTGAATATAAGCCAACAGTGTGCTCAGGTGGCCAAGAAGGCAAACAGCATCCTGGCCTGTATCAGGAATAATGCAACAAGGAGAACCAGGAAAGGGACTGATCCTGTGCCCTCAGCATTGGCAAGGCTACACTTGAGTACTGTGTTTAGTTTTGGGGCCCTCATTGCTAGAGAGGTCCTGCAGTGGGTCCAGAGAAGGTCAGTGAAACTGATGAAGGGTCTGAAGAACAGGTCTCATGAGAAACAACAGAGGAGACTGGCATTGTTAGTCTGGACCAAAAAGAGGCTACAGGAAGACCTTATTGCTCCCTACAACTCTTTGAAAGGAGGTTGTAGTGAGGTGGGTGCTGGTCTCATCTCCATAGTAACAAGTGATAGGACAAGAGGAAATGGCCTCAAATTGTACCAGGGAAGGTTTATATTGGATATTAGAAGAAAATTATTCACTGAAAGGGCTATCCAATGCTGGAATCAGCTCCCCTGGGATGTAGTTGAATCTTTGTCCCTGGAGGCATTTTAAAGATGCATAGATGTGGTGCCACAGGACATGGTTTAGCACCAGACTTGGTAGGCAGATAATGGCTGGACTTGACCTTAAAGGTCTTTCTCCAACTGAAAGAAATCTATGATTCCATTCTATGAGCTCTCTAGTAAAATGTTCTGACAGTCTTTCAAGTATAACTTCTTTCTTCCCTCTTGTTAGTCCTTTATACAATTGCCTTATTTTCATCATATTCACAAGTGAATCTTATGGTCACCTAATAAATAAACAAGTTCCTTTCACTGGCCCTTAATTTCCAGAATACATGCAATATGTCTTAGTCAAGCACAGCCAATTATTTTTCTTCAAAATGATAATTTCCGTAGTTTTGTATATATAACCTGTGAGACATTTCTTGAAGAGAAGGGAGCAATTTGACCTGTCAATTGCTGAGCCTCTCGATTTTTATATTCTATCCAATAATTTTTGCAGCTTATGTATGAAGACAATTTGAAATTTTTAACTCACAAAATACTTTTTATTAACAGACTTCTGTAGAATCATGTTTAATATAGTACTATATTTATAACAGCACATTTATTCTAAGGATAGCTATAGACATGCTGTAGTGCTCAGTTTCTGGCAGTTGTTGACTTCGTGACAGTGCATAAAAATAAGACCTACTTGTTTGGCTTTTTTTAAAAAAACAAACACACATAGAAATGTTGGATTTGTACATGCATAGGCACAGTACCATCCATACATACTTTTAAAAGATCTTTTATTATATGCACTTTCACAGCATGGCTACTGTAACCTGTGGAATATAAGTTAGTTACCTTTTCAGTGCTCAGGCCTAACTGCAGTATTAAGTTACTGAAAAAGAGAAATTACTTTCTGAGTGGCTATACAGAAGATACTGATATTATATTGGTTTCTTAAGTTTTTGGGTTTGGTTTTTTAATAAGTCAAAAGTTGAAGAGTCTTTGAAGTGCTTGGGATATTTTCTAGTGAAAAAATGGTTTGGATTACTGTCAGGAAATTAATAACAAGTACATGTCATAATAATATTGCAAGTGTTATTTTTAAAACATTCTACCAATGCAGAAAGCATAAAGAGTCTGCATAATCCGTGCACATCTTATTAGCATTCGGTTATATAAATGATACATGATTTGGCAGCATGTCTACTTAAAAATGACATTCTGTTCCTTTGATTATATATACACAAAAGTCAAACCCCACCGATTTATTTTTTTGTAATCCAGACTGTCTCCTTGCTTTGCTATCTTTTTGCTTTTACAAGTGCACTTAGACATCAGAAAGTTTATGCTATCTAATTCCATATTTACTTTAAAAATGTTCAACTCTTCACTACTTTCAATTAGTGATGCACACCTACATTAAATGTTTTATGACATAATCTTACTGTTGGATTTTCTTATTTACATCACTTATTGGTTAAAGCAATGGGAATAAAAGGTTATAAGGGAACACATAAATCATACAACAGTTTGGGTTGGAAAGTATCTTTACAGGTCATCTAATCCAACCCTAAATCACTCAAGTTAAAGGGTTTCAAATTCATGAACACTTCAGGTTTAGAATTATTTGAATATTCCTGAATTCCATAATTTTCTGTATTAAAGGATTTATGATGCTGTTACCTTGCTGTACTAAGTTTGTTAAATACAAAATAAAGTGTTAAATGTTCTTTTTTCCTAAAATCTTCACATTTTCCAGCAGGAAAATCCAGTTAACTGAAAGGGTGAAAACTACGTCTAAAGTGAACAGAACTAAGCGCATTACAGTAATCTTGGTGCTATATCTTCTCCACCTGTCCATTATTTAGTTTCTCTCTTAGCTTTGTGCTTTTCTAAATCCAAAGAACACTTTGATCAACACCAGACAGTAATGGTAGCTTTGGAGCAATCACTGCTCCAAATCACTCCAATCACTCACAATTACAATGTTTGAATTCATGTTAACCTCAGAAGCAAAGGCTGCTCCACTTTAATTTGTATTTTATATGCACACAAATCTATTAATAGATGTGTGAAAATAAAAAATAATTTAAAAGGACATCCTTTAATTTTGATTTAAAAGTTAGTTTTAGGTTATGAGTCTTATTCAGTGTTAGGAAGATAAAGCATCACTCCCTTGGTTACTCTGGGATTTGGATCGATGCAATGCTGTGTGCTTAAGTATGCCGATACATGGCCAGAGCGGTGAATAGTTACATTAGGATTTGCCAAGAGCAGAGGCTTTTATCAGGAAGCATGCAAAAATCTATTAAGTGAAGTTTATTTGCCTTACCCCACAGCAAGAGGGTATTTTGTTTAAAGTGGATATTCCCCACAGTAGGGATTCTCTGAACAGTGGCCCTTGGTTGCTATGTTTCAGACTGCTTACACTACCATGTTGGTGACATATCCCTCTCATTCTTTCTTTCTCCAGGAGAAGTACATGAATTGAGGTATTAACAAAGATAATACTGCAGAACATTTTCATTAACACTTTCTGTAAAAAAGGGACTAAAAACCAGGCCAAATGAAAATACTTATTTTACAAGCATAATGAGTTACTTATTGCTTCATAGACCTGAATAAACATTTGGCATTTAAAACTATTTTCCTTATTACTCTCTTCTTTTTTACTTGATTTGCAAAATGTTTATATACATAAAAACATGCAGTAATAATATAGTAGTATAGTAGTAATGAGCTGCAGTGCAGCATTGTACAGCAAAGTGAGACTACTAGAAAGTACCATTACTTGACATGAATGTCAGTCTTTCATTTATACCAGCAATGATCTCAAATGCTCTTTGCCCTTTAAAACTTCACCTGAAATCAAAGAACAAATCCGGAGCAATCCTAATCTCATCAGGTTTGCATCCGAGGCCTTCTCAGATGAGGACAGAAAGAAATGGTGCAGAAGCTCAGACTGACTAGCATGTCCATCATGCATTGCCGTGAGCTCACTACTGGTGGTTACAGAATGTCCACTGCAGTAAAGCTGGCATAGGCACCCTCCAAACACATTAGAACAACAGCATGCGCTGGAATGCATGCTGTTAGAGTGGAGTTAGAACGCAAATACAGTACCCAGAGAAACCATACAGAGACATATTTACTTGTAATTCAGTATTTAGGTGTTGCCTCCTTATGACAAGGTGGGTTCTCCTGTTTTCTTGTAAAGGGATGGGGTAAATTAATTAATGCGAGACGATATATAAAAATATTAACAGTTTATTAATATTAAACATTCAGAACTCACATCACCCCAATCACCATTTAATAATAATATTAACAGGCTCTTAGCAACATTATGGAAACTATGTACAGGTTATAACAGAATCTGGAAATAGTTACTAAATATATACATTAATTAAACTCAATATAAACTGGAAGAGAAGGCTTTGCGGTCAGTATACCGCTTGCTCACTAGATAAGCACAGGACATAAAGGAGCAACTTTCTGCTTAGGGCAGAAGGCAATTAATAATTACAAGAGGCTTTGGCATTTACCCACAAAATTATTATCTGACAGTACCCAAGGCGGGGTTGCTGTCGGTAGCCGTCAGCGGCTTTAGAGTCTCCCCTGGGCTTCTGGGGAAGGAGGCAGACGATCTCTGACCTGTTCCTGGTTCTCTGGATGATCTGTATTCTCTCCAGGGCTTCCGTCTGGGCAGAAGGCTTTCAGGTACAGGCAGGACGTCTTGTAGTCACGCTGGCGGTGCAGGTCAAATGCGTGGAGGTATCACAGGCACAGGCACGGGCACGGCACACCGTGTAATGGCAAAGGGCTAAAGGCAAAAGGCAGCATGCTCTATGCTGACCTCCCTTTTATCCAATGCAGCCTGAGACCAATGGGCCTTTGGACACAGGACACCCAATGAAATGGCATTTAGCCAAGATTTGCCCATATTAGGTGAAACCATAGGCCTGCTCCACCCTGTTCTGGGAAGAACACGGGCCCTGCACAAGGCAGCCCCGTGCACCCTGTTTACCACAGGGTCTGGGCAGACAACAGACCCCAGACTCAGTGGCGCCAGGCCCTTTGTCCCTTTTCCCGACATTGCTCTCCCCCAAAACAGCAGGAGGAAAGCAGAAAAACATGTCTGGGCAAGCCAGGAAAGGTATAAACCCAATCTGGCTTGCCTAGGCCTACCACGACATTTCTGTTTTAAATAAAATATGAAAATTATGCACAAAGAATGCTGCCCCTGCTGTCACAGCACAGCTCCTGCACATCTCTGGGCTCCTGGCAACACAGCAGAAATCCCAAGTACTCAATAGATTACTGTGTTATGTATGTTCTGTGATGCCTGGCCTCCCACAGGGACATTTAGTCTACAGGGACATGCCAGTCCTCTTTAGCTCACTTAGGTTATGTTTTATAATGGTAACATTCCCTGTACAGACATTCTCATTCTGCCTCCACACCCAATGAGAGGTTACTAACATCAAGGCTCCTTTAACTGGTAAATCTCATGTCAAATTCAGTTTCTTAACACCCATATTAATGATCTGGTAGAGGCTACAACATAGAACACCCAGTACCAAATATTAAAAGAATTATTTAAAAGACTGGCTACCATTTAAAAGTACTGTCTGCACTGATGAAGGCCAGATTGCTCTTTTTTCCAAGCCACAATGTGGGCATGTATAAAGAAGCCCTTAACTGTCACAAGCAATAAGAGCACCTACATAGCTGAGCTCCTTGTGCATGCCGAGGAATAAAGAAAAATCCACAATAAATACTTTGTGGATTCTCCATATTTACCTTGTGTTAAACACCTAAGTAGATTGGATAGCAATGCTCATCCTAACTGTGCAAGGCAACCTTAAAAATTTGAAAAACGTGGGTCAATCATTATATTCTGGTAACAAGTTCCAATCGTTGGTGCACTGCAAAAACACAAAAATTGAAACACAGCATTCAAGTGTAAGAATCCAATGTTCCACTGAACAATGAGAAAGCAGGAACAACAGAACCTTTCTCTTTCTATCCCAGCAGCATTAAGGTCTCAGAACACTTGGCAGGTACCAAGCAGATCATCAAGATAAATTTTGCTTCAGGTCAGTTTGTCTATCCACAGCCATCCAGTAAAGGCCGATGTGACAACCAAAGGAAAAGGCAGCACATTGGTTATTCTCAGTTCCTAACCTCACAAGCTTTCCAGTACAAGTAAACTGCAGATGAAGTTACTGTTTCTCATCCCAGACACACAAGACAGTATGTAGCCCTTCCTATCTCAAGTTCAGAAAAGAGAGACACCTGGAGTTTCCACATAATTTGAAGAGAGAACCAAGAATTCTAAGGGTTTTTTCCTATAGTTTATTTTCAAAACAATATTTACAGCCCCAGTAAATCATAGTTTTAATGACTCCAATTCTGCTGGCTCTATCTAGAGCATTGATCTAGCTGGATACACAAGTCTTCTCACTGTCAGACCTCACCCAGTGTTAACCTTAGCCAGTCAATGTCCATCATTTCTTCATGGCTCTTTGATCTTATATTTGCTGACTTTTGTTGGTGATGAAAAACAGGGTTCATGATTCAGGTCCTAACAGTCAATACTGTTCCTCCAAGAAGTGCTTCCCAGTGGTACATAGGCCATGTACACAGCCATAAGTTTTCCAGCCTATAGAATGCTTGCAACATTCACTACCAGTCACCCTTTCAGAATAGCCCTGAACAGTTTTGGCTGCCCCATGTCCAGCCTTAGGGATCATCTCAAGCAAGCTTCTTGCCTCTATTACCACCCTCAGCAGTTCTTATTTCTCCCCTACTTCTCCCTGACCCTCAAAAGCACTTGCAGTTCCACAGAGGGAATTAACTTCACAGGTAGAAAGTCACTATCAATATATACTTTTGCTCTAGGCCAAGTAAGAAAAAATTTATTCCTCTATTGGCATCCCAGTTCACTGAAGCCACAGCTCAACTACTGCACTGCACAACACTGTACTGCACCATCAGACAGATGGTGCCAGTAGACCAACTTCCAAATGCACTGCTGATCGTAGCACGGTTTATTTCTTTAGAGACCAGCTGCAAATCTGGGCAAACAGTCAAGTTTTTCTTATTTCTATTCAGGGATAAACAATTTACAGCAAAGGAGAAAAAGCAAAAGGAATGTTTGGTATCTACTTTTATCATCTACAGTGACACTTAAACTAGCGGGTATGCTGAGTATTTATCTTTTGTCACAACAGAATTTTCTAAACAATCAATCACTGAAAATATCAGGCACCCAGCTTCTTATTGGACAGGGCAATAGCTGATGTACAGACGAACTGGAAATAAAGGGAAGATTTTCACCTTCAAGCTCTGAAGATGTATTACTCAGGATGCAATGACTTTGGATGCTCATGAAGGCAAAACAGCAGGATATTTAAGTACTTAAATACTTTGAAGTCTACCTCCTCATTTAAAATTGAAGTACATAATCAAGGATTTTTACCTTATCAAGTAAGGATAGGAAACCTCATCAACATACACATAAACCTTTGTGTTTGGCCAACCTGTCAGCTTATTATGAATTTAAAAGCTAGTGACACAACAGTCTCAATGGATTTTTCAGCAATCTGGCTCCTTTGAAACAGGCAAGCATTATTTTAGGGAACCAATTCCTCCTCATATATAGTCATGAGAGGTCAAGGTCCGACATGGAACTGAATGCTAATTAAATCTGAAGCAAAGCTTTAGCAGAAATAGATTCTTGCTGCACAGTACCTAGAAAGGCAGCTGGGGTAAAATACTGATATTTTCCTTCTTCTACACTTGGACACTCTGGATTCTGACTACTACCATCTCTCCCCACCCTTTTTAACAGCCAGGACCATAAAGGCATCATCTAACAAATGTACCACTGACAACCAAAATTAGTAACTGTTTAACAGCCTATCTCCATATGGAATTCAAAAGGTTAAGAGCATAGGGGCATAGCAAGGGATGGGGTCCTGAGCAAACGGCTACAAGACAACAGGGCATTTATATTACACTAAATTCTGGCATTGGGCAAAGGTCTAAGTCCTTTTAAGGGGAGAAAGTGATCAGTAGCATTCATACATTGAACCTGTGCCATTACTTTTCGATACACCGAGCAGCATCCCAAACAGTACAGTGGGGAGATACCTGTAACAATATGACAGCCGACTCTTCAGAGAGGTTTACCAGTGTATTAGTGAAGTAAGGATATTGCCACAGATAGCTGCTTCATTCTCCCACACACGTGAACTTTGCAAGCTCTAAGTTCCTTGAAGCAATAGAGATAAGCAACACGCTCGAAGAGATGAGTACTACTGCACCTCGCCTATCCCAACAGCCTCCTCATACAGCCCCTGCCACCCTGCTTCCTCCGTGGCTCGAAGGCCCTGCAGCTTCCGGGTCGCTTCACCCAGGCTGCCATGGCTACACTCAGGATCGTTCCGCCCTGTCGCGGGCAAAGCAGCTGGCCACAGCCGCATATGGTTATTCGCAGCACTTCACCTAAGCCTCAGCGCCCACAGAGTATTCCTCCTAACCACTCTTCTTGTCAGAGGTCTCGGTGCAGTCCCCGTTCCGCAGCACGCCCGCGCCGCCCAACCCCATGACCGCTCCCAGGTAACTCCTGCGCGGGAGCAAACCCCACAGCCTCTCAAGAGCGCTAAACCGAAGAGCAAAGGGAGAGGCGAAGAAAACAGAGAAGCGCGCCGCAAACACAGCCCCAAGGACGCCCGGAGACGCCATTCAATAGCCACCACCAAGAGGGCGTCAGACACTTATACCGACACCGCCCCCGGGCGCTTCCCGCCCCTACCGCCGTTCCCGGTGCTCAGCCCCGCCCCGGCCCCGCCCCTGCCCCGCCGGCCCTGGCACGGCCTGCAGCTCCCTTCCCCGCCCCGCCTCCGCCCCCCGCAGAGTCGGCGGCGTCCGCGGTCGCCATGAGAACGGGCCTCATCACTGGGCGCCGGCGCTGCTGATTGGCAGGAATTGTTCGAGAACGCCGCCGAAGGCGGAAGCGGAAGCCGCACGTGGAGCCGGTGAGTGGTTGCCGCAGCTTCTGGAAACTTCGTCTCATTGTAATATTTAAAGCGGCGGCGCTGGCTCTCTTCTCCCCTCCCGCCTGCCCACCGAGCCGCTGCGCGCGCGGTACTGGGGCCGGCGGCCGCAGCGCTGGGATCAGGCGAGCCGAGTAGGAACAGGGCAGAGTAGAGGCTTCCCCCCAGCGGCGCGGCGATGGCCGTGGTGGGTTTCGACCTGGGCTTCCAGAGCTGCTACATCGCCGTGGCGCGGGCTGGTGGCATCGAGACTGTCGCCAACGAGTTCAGCGACCGGTGCACGCCGTGAGTGAGGAACGCGGGGGAGTGTGGGGGTGGTAGAGTCCCTTGTAGGCGAGGGGCGCCGGCACTGGAAATTTTTCACGTGGGCGGGGTGTGTGGGGGTATACTCTGAGTAGGACCGGCGCGGTCCCCGGTACTCGCCGCCTCCTCATGGACCCCGGAAAGGCGGCTGAGGCGTGGGGGACAGGTGGAGATGAGACAGGCGGCGTGACCCAGGGCCGAGACAGAAGTCTACTGCCAGCTACTGTACCCGCTCCCCGAAACGGATAGGAACGTGTCCGTTAGACACTGATTTGGAAATCGGGGCCAGCTCGCGGTGGAGAGAGAGGCTTCTTGGCTTATGGCGAGGCGAGTCTGGAAAGCCAGCAGTTATAAAGGGAGTCCCTCTCGGGACAGCCTGGCTTAAATGGGACACGGGACCGACACTCTGTGTTGCGGTAGGCTGGGAACCATTCCATAGCCGGTTCTGTTTTCGTCAGAAGTCAGGTACAGAAAGCCTCAGGCTCAAAGCAGGAGTTGCAAAGTTACGAGCAGGCAAACGCGGATAGATAAGCTGTAGTCTGGATGCGAGCTCATAATTGTGGTAACTGTGTTTAACTGTTCGGATACATCGAGAAAGTCCTGGATTCGAGCCATGGCTGTGAGATGGGTAAGCATCTTCCTGTAGTGTTTTACCGTGGGCGGGCAGATTGGCGCTTCAGTAGAAGGGTACTTTATTTGCTGTTGTGGAAAATGTACCCATAGCAGTCTTCAGTTCGCGCTTATTGTCAGTACCTAATTAACTAGCCTGTTGTTCTTTTCAGATCTGTGGTTTCGTTTGGATCCAAAAACAGAGCTATTGGTGTCTCAGCTAAAAACCAGGTAGGTCATTTCTTGGTATTCATGCATAAATCGTGCAGTGCACACTGTTAAAAGTACCGGTGAGTGTAAAGAGAATTGACTTGCTATAGTTAAAACTAAATAACTAACTTTGCTTTGTCGAGCCTTTTACTTTAGAAATGCTGCTCTATGGTGCTGTGCCTTTCTTCAGAGAAATGCAGGATATTTTTCCCAAAATGATACTGCCCCCTTTCAGTAGTGGTAATTTTTTGCAGTAGAACATCTTTTTTTTTTTTTTTTGGGTCATCAGATTTCTTTACCTAATAGTTGTAGGGTTTTTCTTGTACTTCAATGAATATATTTATAAATACTGTATCTGGTTTCTTAAAATCAGATTGAAAGGGAAATATTTGCTCGAATTTGTAAAGCTATTTTGCTAATTTGCTACCTTTTTGATTTCACTAAAAGGCATAAATATTTTTTTTAAGGTTTAAGCCTTTTGTTTTGAGAGTTTGGTTTGTTGTGGAGGGGGGATTGTGTTGATTCTGTGGGGTTTTTTGGTTTGTGGTTTTGTTGGGGGGTTTTTTCCCTTGTGATTTTTTTCGATTGAGGTGCTCTGAAAGAATTTTTTTCAGTAAAGTAGTATTTTCTGTCTAGAAGGAGAGCTTAATTCTAGAATCTTAGAAAAATTAAATCTAATAATTAAAGAAATCTTAGGTATTATAGTCTGGGATGTTACATAACTGCTGCTACTGAAGAGCAAGTGTGCAGCCTCCACTGGCCTGTGCAGATCTCTCATGTGGTAAAGGGACTGCAGTGGGTTTCCATGGTGAGAGCACTAAAGGAGACTTTCTTTTGCTCTGTAATAGCTCCTCTCTTTTGAATGGTCAAGACAATACAAATAAGCTATTTGTAATATGTGCTCACAACCACATATACACCGTAAGTTACAGGTTAACATTTGGAGCAATAAAATGAATTCCTGTTTGTGGGGTTTTTTCCTTAAATGCTATTTTAGTATATCTTTTAAAATTTCAGGTTGGAAATTACTGTGATTCATCAGAGTTGTTACTCAAAACAGCAAGTGATCTGATCTATATACTCTCAAGTGTTTCAATATTGTTGGTTTGTTCCAGAAATTGCTTTTTGAAAATCTGAAGTAAGCGGAAAGTGAAATAAATTCTGTCTCTCAAATTGCATTTCAAAGCATATGTTCACAGTAATGAACACCTGTGACTTCAGCTGCCTTCAGACAGATGTTAATATATTGAGTCTCTGGTGCTTGGTTGTCCTAGCAGTTGAAATTAAGTATTTTATGCCAGAAGGAAAAAGAATGTGACACTTCCTCTGAAATGATTTATTATTTTACTTCCTTTGCTGTAAGTGGTCTGATTTGGCTGGCTACAGAGATGTAAGTTTTGTTACTTGTGTAAATGTAGAAGTTTCTTGATGTGAACAATTGAGCGTTACAGTTTCAGTGTCCTAGGGTGCAGTACATACTTAAGAAGTAAAACAGCAACAGCCAAGTGGAAAAGAAAGCACCAAGTAACCCACAAAACAAGAAGGGGAAAGAAACCAAAGCGAGCAAAACTGAAACTTTTTTTTGACTGGCAACTTCAGCAGTGTTGATTGTGTGTGAAAAAGCTTATAATCTCTCCTTAATGGTTGAGTAGCTGTTTGAGCAAGTTTCTGAGGATTTGTTTTCTTTAGCTAAGTCTGATAGCACTGGAGATGAGAACACTCTGTTACTTGACACACCATAATTCTCAGCTTTCTTAATTGTGACTAAGCAGGAAGATATTAAAACATGCTGCAGACCTAATGGCATACGATTACTCTAAAAATATCTTAGGATTGTTCTCATAGAAAAGGCTCTGAGATTAATTCTAAATTAGGCTGTAAAAGCTACCAGAATGTTTGTGCTTCTGTCCACTCCATGGTCATAATTTTTGCATCCACATTCTTTAGCAATACAGCTGTGAATTACATAGCATTCAAGTACTCTGGTGTTATGGCTATACAAATAAATCAATCCAGGGTGGGAAACAATCTTGGATACCTGAACCTAAATACTCTTTCATTGAAGTACTGGAGTAATTCTAGTGTGATTTTTGGCCTGTGTTGTCCTGTGCTCTTGTTAACAATTGCTGGGCATTATTTGGCAATTAAAATAAACCAGGGATGATTCCCAGCCCAGAATTTGGGTGTGACATCTTTCTTACCCTACACACAGCATTCTGGAAGTTACCATTTAATAGTATGGCTATAGCCTGCTTCTTTCTCATTCTTTTTGTTGTCTCTGCAGCGTATACTTGTTTGATCCACTGCAAGAATTTGTGTGGCTGCTAGGTGAACATAAACAAAGAAATTCCATATTTTTTTAAAAGTATCTGAAGAGGGGAAATAAAAGTTTTGCAATATATGGGAAGACTTAACCAGCTTGCAACTCGTTAACTGCAAAAGCAGTTTGTGCTTAATGATCAGGTGGTTTAAAGTGAATGGCTGGAAGTTAAGTGGCTAGGATTGCAGTGGCAGTTTACAAGTCTTAGTACTACTTGTGAAGGTGGCTCCTGTCTTTAACTGCTTGGATTCTGCCTAAATTAGGTGAATAAAGTAGAAGGCACCCTAGATTCTGTTAATGATTGCCTGAGTGCTTGATGGCTTTAGAGATAACTTTTATAATGCTTAGAATGTTTAACATAACTATCTATGTTTCTGACTTGTATAATCTTCTGTAGTAATGAGCTGATGTAAAGTGCTAGATTGTGATTACAGGTGTTACAGAAACAGATGTGACAAGTGAGTGAGCAGTTGTCTTAAAACTTGATTGATAATTTAGGGGCATACAGAATAGCACTGAACATTGCAGGTAGATGTAAGAGCAGATTGCTAAATGTCTTGTATTTCTTTACAGCAAATTACTCATGCCCACAACACAGTATCTAACTTCAAGAGATTTCATGGCCGTGCATTTAATGATCCTTTTGTTCAGAAGGAAAAAGAAAAGTTGAGCTATGATCTGGTTCCTATGAAGAATGGTGGAGTTGGAGTAAAGGTAAACTTACTGTGTATCGTTTTGGTGTTTCTAGCTACATTCGTCAGTTTTCATTTCAGCTCCAAGTCTGGAAAATACACATTTAATTTAATTACCCAAAGATTTTCTTTAACCTTTTAGTTAAAGAAGAGCTTTTGTATATGAATAGGCAGCTTCATCTTTCAATAGTGGATGTTAACTGTCAAATTAAGCTTCATTTGCAACTAATTGCTGAAATGGGAGCTTCCCTTAGGCAGATTGCACATCCACCTCAAACAAACATCCCATCAGAAAAACTGCTGAGATAATTACAGGGTTGTATGGTTTTACTTCAGACTATTAACCTTTTTGTCAATCTTAAGGAGAAATGTTTTGCAATAGTCTAATTAATGTGGCTACAAATTCTGTATAAAGCAGTTAGAACTCTCTTTAGAATAAGTGCTTTAAATGAATGACATATTTGTCTTTGCTGGACCACTCTATATTAGTTACTTGCAAGAGATGTTCAAAACCAGATTGTACCAAGTTTGACTCTTGTGTTTCAGGGAGTTTGCTGATAAAATGCCAGTTCTGCTTAGAGTAG
>VWYK01079220.1:91067-113493 GCA_013399775.1 Semnornis frantzii | reverse complement strand
AAAAAAAAAAAAAGATAAAATATCTAAAAGAAAATTAATGCAGACAGGTAGAAACCTGTAAAAGATTTTATGTCAGATGTACAAGGAACAGATGAAGTGAGGTCAGCAGAAGATAACAAAGATGAACAGCACACATTTTCAGGAGAATTAAGTGTTGGTGGAAAGAGAAATTGTCAACCACAGAGGACTGTCTCTGTGCAGCACTGAAGATTCCTCTTCCAGGGATGGGATAATCCAGACAAAACTCAAACTAGGCACAAAAATTTACAAAACTCCCATCCTGAAGGACTGCAATGTGTATTATGAGCTATATTGCCCTATGTGAATAATCCATGCATTACCTGCACACATGAGCACTTGATCATATTCCCAACACCAATTATTTCTCATATAAGCTATCTGGGAGCTGTAGACTCCCTTATTGTCAGCAAAAGTGTTCTCCTGTAATGCAACTGGACTCTAGAAATAGCTCTAAACAACTGAACCGTGTGGTTCCGTGCACATTGCCTTTCACTGACTCTTAGCATTTGCACATTTGCTTTTTAGTGTGACCCTACAAATTAATCCAGCACACACAATAATCTGTCATCTCCCTTTGTCTCTTGCACATTACCAAACACACCCTCAGCGGCACTGTGAAATTCTGAAACCATGGGTGAAATTGAGTTAACTAAATAACCACTGCAGATAAAAGGACAGTCAGGGGGGGCACCTCCCTACAGCTGATCTGAAATGACATGCTGGCAGGTGACAGGCAGTCGAGATTGCACCTGACTCCCATTTAGTTTTGCATCCCTCAGGAGTGGCCAGCAGCAAAAAGCTGCAAACTAACACTCTCAATAAATCACCCGTGGGAGTGTGGCTCCACACAATCTAAAGCTTCACTCCTTAGGAAGCCTGATTTCTAAAAAGGTAGAGTCTGTAAAGCCACTGGTAATGACAGACCTTTGTGTATTCCAACAAAGAAAGAAAAGCTAAAGAAAGATGGAGGAGATAAGGTGGAAAAAACTTAGTACCATTCCTCCCCCAAAGAAGAGCCCAATTACAGCCATCTAACAGCTCTGTGAGCCTGTGACTTGCATCCAGAACGCACACAGACCTTCTCCACAGGAGCCTGGTACACTTATCAAGATGATGTTGTGGTTTTGCAGACTAACCCCAGGCAGATTAGAGTGCAACTGTGGCCAAACTGGGTCAGAGCAAAGGTCCATTAGTTCAATAACCTGGTAATGGCCAGTCCTATGTGCTACAAGAAAGAACAGGAGGAGAGCAAATGTCCACATGATTAATTTAAATGTCATCGTGGACAGGAACAGAACTGGTAACAGTTTGTGCTGCCCTTCTGTAGAAACACCACAGTGCTTTATTTTGCCAAGGGCACTGATGATAGGAACCAAGATAGATTTGTTTACAGGAGAGTTTGTCTCACAGCACAGGCCGTTGGCACAAGACACCTCTTCAAACCACAGGATTTGCTGCCCTGTATCTAATTGTGTTGGTCTCAGCTTTATCAGAGCTGACACAACCTAGCACAAGGCTCACAGGAGTTACTTTTAGACTCTTTTGGCTAAAAGATGTCCTGCTCTAAGTCAGGTCGTGGATCACTGAGTCGACTAGAAGGAAATACCTGTATGCAGGCAGCTGCATAACTTCGTGCTTCCATAAGAAGTTGTGAAGCCAGCTTCACTCTTCAATATCCTTAAAAAAACCCCACAACCTCAGCCAATTCTGCTTTTGCACATCCATGGAACTCCACACCAAGAACCTTAGCATGCACAGCATATTAGCAGGCAGGAGGGAAATGCGTAAATAGCAATAGTGCACTACCATGGAATCCTGGCCCATCTGTATTACAGACAATTGTGACAAATACAGGAATGTAAAATGAATTATACTCCAAATAAAAAACAAATTCAAGCTCCACATAGACTACACACATCTGAAGAGATCAAGACCTACCTCCAGAATATCTATCAGGACATTCTCCTCTGGCTGCTTTGTGCTCCGGACGTTCTCCAGTAGGATAGAGTAGTAAACTCCTTGGGGGTCAGACTGGTAGAGGTTGTAGGTGTCTGTCTGGTACCACTCCTGAACAGCCACAAAGACCTGGTTTTCATCTGTACTGATTATCTGCAAATCCTGGAGAAAATCAAGGCAAGAACTTAAGAGATTGTGTTTTACCAAGTGAACTTCCTTGAACTTTGTTTCTTCCATTTGGAATTTACACTTTCAGACTTCCAGTTCAGTCTTACCATTGTTTTCCCTCCACAGTGATTTATTTTCCCTCAAGAAGCCAACCAGTCCTTTACTTACACTACCTTGTAATAATCCTGCACAACACTTTCTGCATAGTCATGATAAAAGCCTCTGGGAAGTTCACTTGGGCTGCATAAGGAAAACTGCAAACTTTATGTCTGAGTCTTTGGCATATCTTTTAAAACCCTGGATGGCACAGACTGGAAACCCCAAGCTAAAACTGTCAAGGCACTCTCATAGTACTCCTAGAGTACACTAAAGGAAAGGTGAATTTAAGAAAAGGAAGGAGAAACAGATTGATAAGTACAGAAGCTGATAAATACTGCAATGTGCCAAGCCCAACCCGTCAGCCCAGCTACCCACTGCTCAAGAGCTGACAGGCACCTGAGGATGGGATGTCAGCAAACACCACCAGACAGAACTTACTGTCACTAAAGAGTTAACTAGCAGGCACATGTGAGAAAGAAGAAATAACCTGATGGAGAGAAAGCAAGTTTTTATTGCTGTCTCTAATTCACAGCCACGGATACGACCTCAGGCAGTAATCTCAGCAGATCCTATAACAAAAGCATTTATTCTTTGATGATTTCATGCTTGGACTACTGCAATTGCCTTCTTGCTGGACCTCCTGCCTCCTTTCTCCACATTCTGCAGGCTACTCAAAGTCCTGCTGATCATCTAATTTTTCTATAATTATGCCATTCACAGATGATTTATTCAAATTAATTTATAAAGATCTTTATAAATTATTAAGGTATCTTCAGGATTCAGAGCACTCCTTACTGTCACTGCTCAGATGTTTGTTTACATCCAGGCTGCTGGTTTTTTGGTTTTTTTAATCTATTCAGTATTTGAGGTCTTGTGAGGTTTCCTTTCTTCTCCATGTTCAAATGAGAGAATCTGTGCATTGTCAGGTGTCCTGATAAGTGAATCTTTAGATTGCATGGAGCCACATTCCCACAGGGTGATTTATTGAGAGTGTTGGTCTGGAGCTCTTTGCTCCTGTCCACACCTGAGGGATTTAAAGCATTTTTTTTTTTTTTTTTTAATTTAAGAGCTATAATTTCTTAGTCATGATAAAGAAAGCAAACAATCTCCAGATAAATAAGTATTTCAACTTGACCATAAAATTAGTATTAAGGGTAGCTGGAAATCTATTGAATCTGGAGTATGCCCAGAGAAGAGAGACCAAGTCTGGAGGACAAGTCTGGTGAGGAGCATGTGAGGGAACTGGGAGTGTTCAGCCTGAAAGGGAGCTTAAAGGGAGATCTCTCTGCTCTCTACAACTCCCTAAAGGGAGGTTGGAGTGAGGTGGGGTTGGTCTCTTCTCCAAATTAGCTAGTGATAGGACAAAAGGAAATGGCCTCGAGTTGCACCATGTTTGGCTTGCTGAGGATAGGAGTGAGGAAGGGAAGAGTTTTAAAGAAAGGGAGGAGAAATACATTGCTTTCATTGTAGAGAGCCCCACGCTGCCCACAGTTAGCAACTCACCACTTGGCTAATACTTTATATAACTTCATATTCAAGAGATGCTCAATAGGGTTAGCTACATTGCTAATTGCAGTAAGTAACTGTGTCACACAAATAAATACAATTACACCCTGAAGAGAGAGGGATATAAATAATTACAAGGACTGTACAGCAAGCCCATGTTCCTCTGTGTAGTAAAATGTGTTGAGGGCATAGGAGCTACCAGTAAGTGAAAACACTGCAGGCAGGGTTCAGCACAGCCAGTCTAACACCACACAGGCAGGACTGCTGCACTTTAGTCAATAAGGCAAGTAAAGAAAGACCCTCAAAGCTCCTGCTCTTCAAATCTTGCAGTTTTCAGTCCAATGTCAAAGATTTGCCCCTTTGCAATCTTTTAGTGCTGTGTTTGGGCAATGCATTACCCTGAAGCAAGCGATAAATTGAACAGAGAATCACAAGAAGTGAAGGTCTCAGAAGCACAACAGATGTAAGCATTCAAGGCTGTGTAGTCTCAGCTTGACCTCTAGATGCACAACATTTATACCCTGTGATCTCTTAAGCACAATCAAGGTAAATGGGTGGCACAGATAATCTCCTTGCTTGGCCAAGTAAAACGGTGCAAGGAGAGCAATCGATACCCAGTTACAAGGGGAGGAAAAGAACAGTTCCTTGAATCCACCTCAGATGGATTTGTACAGACAACTGCCACAGCTCAGGCTCACTGCCGGCTGCCTGACATCACCCAGCAAAGGAGCACTGCTGTGCATCAAGTGCCACTGCCATCTCCACTGGTACTCTTTGTTCAGCAGCCATTCCAATGGACTTCCAGAGCAGTCCAGTTGCAGCTGCCAGCTGTTCTTCCACCTGGCACCAACCAACAACCTCAGCCAAAGCCCCTCTGGGTGGTGGACAGCAGCAGTGGTCAAAGGGCTGCCCAAGGGGAGAACTAATTCTTGGGTGATGTAGAGCCTTGCCAAATGAGCTCTCCTAGCCTCACTATTTCACCATCCAAACAGCAAGCAGCCAGAGCCTTGAGAGAACTTTGCTGACAGCAAGGTTGAAGGAATTTCTCCTGCCTTTAATGCTGCTAAAGAATGGATTCACTTAAGGGATCTCTCCAAAAATTATGGTAAGAGGGAGCCTGATGGAGAAGGGAATACATTCTTCAGAAGACTGATGGTTATTTTGGGAGAAAGTGTAAAGCTGCTCAAAATATTTTATTCTTAATAGTGTTAGATCTACTTTTGAATGGTAGAGACAAGTTGGGAAGAAAGCCTGTGGTTAAAACAGTGACATGACTGGGGCAAGGAAGAGGTGTTTCGAGCCTCTCAGAGGAGTAAGAGATGATAACCAAATAAAGAGAATATATGGAGTTGATAAAGGCATGCATAGGAGAGTCATATTACCATGAAGGCATTAAAGACTTTAACTTACTTCTAAGGCAATAGGATTTTTCTTCTCCTTTTGTTTTTATTTCCCCCCTGTTCTCTCTTTTGTCTTGGTTACCTGAAAAATTTGACATTATTGCCTATTTCTCAAGATTGGAAAGACAGAGAGAGATCAAAACAGATGAAAGAAGGTTTTTCCACACTATATCTTTTCAGAACTAAACCTGAATTCCAGTGGGATATAACACAAGAAAGCTTTTGCATTATTAAGGTTTTGTAGCTGGCATGAACAAATGCAGAACCAAGGAAAGCTTTGTATCAGTTGATAAAAAAATGTCACTATCAGTGGAGTTTATTTAACAGAAATGGAAAGGAGACTCAGGATAATTAAATTCTTCTGAATTGCAACAGTAAAAGCACCAGGGTTAAAAGCAGATTCCTTGATTTGGTCACCAATTTTGTTAACAATTTTTTTCCCCCTTAAACTCACAGAATAAGCTATTTCCAAGTTTTATTAGTTACAATGAAGCATGAGTCAAAATCCCAAATAAGGACCAGGATTCAACACACACACAGAATCAGAGAATGTTAGAGGTTAGAAGGGACCTCTAGAGATCGAGTGCAGCCCCCCCTGCCAAAGCAAGATCACCCAGGGCAGTCTGCTCAGGAGTGCACCCAGGTGGGTTTTGAGTCTCCACAGAAGGAGACTCCACAATCTCTCTGAGTAGCCTGCTCCAGGGCTCTGTCAGCCTCACTGGAAAGAGGTTTCTCCTGATGTTGAGGTAAAACCTCTATGTTCCAGTTTGTATCCACTGCTTCTTCATACCACAGGTGAAGGCAGTCAGAGCTGCACAAGTCCTGTGCTATACACACTCAGGAGTCTCCAGGTGGGACTGCAGCCTGTGCCCCTTGGCAGACTGCTCTGCAGCCGTGGCAGCTGAAGCCTGCTCCAGGCAGAACAAGCACAGGATTGCTGGAGCTCTCTGGAACACTGTTGCATGCCTAGCTAGCCATCCTGACACACAAACAATCCTGCTGCTCTTGGATTGGTATTGGTGTTCCTTTCCTACAGTCATTAACCTTTCATCTAGTTCTAGCAGCAGAGAACCAGCAACTTTGGTAAAATGGAATGGTGTCTAAAACCTATTCACTTTTCAGCTCATCTTCTGTTTTGGGGAGCAGACAAGCAGCCTGTGTGCTTCAATGAAGTGTCAGTGTCAGACACTGCTTAAAAAGCCTCACAACAGCACAGAAAAAAAGCTGCAAGAAGTTGTTTAAAAAAAAAAAATAAGAAGAAACAAACCAAATCTGAATTCTGTTCATTAGGTGGCCCAAATGGCTCTGCTGCTCTGCTCTCTCTCCATGCATGGAGCTATGATAGCTTACAAAAAGGTGATATGAGTGGCACTGTGGAGCTGGAGCACAGAAAGTTTGCCTGGAAGCTGCTTTTAGCAGCCTTTGATTCACGAGGAGGCCTTGAGATATGTCCAAAGACAAACATTTCTCCTTCCCTAGGCTTGTCTTTTACAGTCCATTTGGACAAACACAAACACAAATGTAAATCCAAGCAACAGGAAACAACTGAATATTTTTTGGGGGTGTGTGTGTCTCAGATTTCCAACCTCTTCATATAGAAAGGGAAATGAGACATCAATAACATTTTCTAATTATTCAGTCTGACAATACTCATTTATCTCCATATGTAAAATGGGTTTGAAACATCTGTGCAGCAAAAAACCTCAGTATCTGAAGAGCCCAGAACTACTCCCTCAGGCTAGAGCTTGCTATTCCAGCACAGCCCTCCTAACGTTGTTAGGTACATCCTTGCCCAGCCGACAGTATCTTCTGACCTGGCTACAGTTTTCTTTCCCTGCACACAGCCACTTCTCAGAAAGTCTGACAGGAAGCACCTTACAGAGATCACTGCAAAGAGATTTTTTTGGTTTTGAAGCCTTATTCAATTCTTTTGAGAGAAATTAAACAGAGAATACAACACATTTCAGATCTGCTTCATCTTCTGGCTCAGGCAGAATCTAATACTTAAAACCCCCTGAAACTCAGTGCTTTCAAAAGCTGTTGTTTTAAATCAACCTTACAAAAACTAAAGCAGTTCTTTGTAAATTCTTTCATTCTGTTTATCTCCCACCACCACAAAAGCAGCCACTGCACAATCCCTTGATGCACTCTCAATGTGCCAGTGTCTGTGCTGATATCCTGCTTCCCTGTGCAACGTCAGCAGCAGTTTTCTCACAGGAATCTTTTCCCTTCTGCTCAAACTGGATTAGAAGATACATTTCCACTGCACTTTAATGCCTCTCACTGAAATACAGCGTGGTGAAAAAGTTCAGAGCTGTGTTCTTGTTTACTTCAGCAACTACAATTTCTGCTGTCATGTGAAGGCACCAAGTTAAAAAAAAAAAAGTCAACAAGAAAACAGAAACCAAGCAAACAACCAACACCCCCCAAAACCAAACCAAACCAAAAAAGTACCTTTCACAGAAGAGGTTAACATCTCTGATGTTCACCACTATTCTTTGTAATGGATGTCTTGCTTCCAGGCCCTCTCTCAGTACAATTTTCAGCTCTGCTGTGTGCAGATACCAAAAAACTTTTCTTGGAGGCATCATGAAAATGCTAAAGAGCTACAGTTTATTTTGTTCCACTCGTCTGGTACTGCCTGAACTAGGAAGAACACAAAAACATCTCTTTCCAAACAACACAGTCATCCTGTTGCTAGCTAGCTACTGACTCAATCCAAAATGAAACCATTAACTTCTAATTTATTTATTCAGCCAAGCCTGGAGTTAATCTGCTTAGCTAGTTAAAAAAAAAAAGGCAAATAAACAAACCCCATATTTTCCAAGACAAAGAGTTCAGCACAAAGCTCTGTTCCAAACAGCCCAGACTACATCTGACACAAACGCTGGGGAGTCCTGAGTGACACTGAATATGCCAGAGATGCACTCAGCAAGAGCTAAGCACTCTGTGCTGATTCATGGCTGTGAGGCTGAAAGTGATGATCAGATCCTTTAGTTTGCTCTCTTCTGAACCACAGAATTTTCAACAATTGTTTCCCAGTATTTTGTAAGGTGAATGAGGAGCAAAGAACTTCTGTATGGTGAGAGTCAACCTCCCAGAAAGGCACTGGGTTATGACTGGAAAGCTTCAGAGCCTAGAATATCTGTCACTTTCCTTGGCACTTCTTCGAAGACATTAATCAGCACCACTAAGAAGCTGAGCTCAGTTTCTAGTCTGGATTCAGCTCCCAGCTGACCCAGTTGGTCTTTCTCCACTAAAGGAATCCCAAGACTTCTTATTTTCTGCTGGTGCAGTGGATTCTTGGTCTATCCTTTGGAAACACAACTTAATTTTTTTTTTTTCCCCTGAGACCACTACACTGACCTTGATTATAAGCACAGTTCCACAAACACAAGACAGGTCATTGTGGACTGTGGAAGAAATAAATGAGTGTGGAGGACTTCTTAGCCTGATTTTCCTGCCAAGGAACACTCATGAGACAGAGATGTAGGTTACCCACTGTGTGCTGTTGTCTCCAGCCCTCCTGTACCATTTGCTGCTCTTCACAGCTGATGCAAGTCTGGCTGTTGCAAACATGGATGCCTACAAGACAATAGTCTTATAGAGTTCCTGACTTCTGACAACTTCCACTGATTCATTCTGATCTGTCAGCTGGATTTGAACCCAAGTAACATAGATTCATAGATTCCCAGAATGGTTTAGGTTGGAAGAGACCTTCAAGATTATCCAGTTGCAACCCCCCTGCACTGTTTAACAAACCAGAGCACCATCAACTGGTGAAATTCTCTTAGATCACTATTCATGCCTCTACCAGAAATCATCATGTGGAATTAAACTCAAAGAACACTGTGATTGCATTGCCATTGGGTGTGCAGCACTGCTTGCTGGAAGCAGAGCTCAAAGCCTGTTGCAGTGACTGATGACAAGTTTCTCTATGTTCTTACCCTCTCAGGTTTCTGAGTTGCTATATTCCTAGAACAAAACCAGCAGCGTGAGAATATCCCACGACTGGGACGCAGAAATCCTTACCAGGAGAAATTGTGGTCTCAGAATAATGTGGTTTGAAAAAGAAAAGCAGAAAACTAGTTTAGGTAGAAAGAGAAGACAACGAATATGTAAACAGGGAGAAAACTGTGAGCACTTACTTTTGGCAGTGCATATTTTGGCAGCTTCATCTGCACGAAGCCATTGCGCCGGTAGGAGACGTAATACTTGGTCCGGTTTGCTGAGGTTGTCTGTGCAAAGGGAAAACACAACTCAGTGGCAGTTTGTGTGAAATTAAAAAATCTGAGATGGAAGATATTATTCCCCTTTTTAACACAGCTATTGATTTTACTGCATGCAATTTATTTGCACAGTGTACTCCTCGAAGAATAAATCAGACATTCTGAAAAAATAAACTCAAAAATCTTTTGCTCTCTTCCTCTCTACTAGGAAGAAAAAAGTGATTTATTCCCATCTTTTGCCATTTCAGCTGCCTTGGGTGACAACTAAGACTTCAGCATCTGGCTGTCCCCAGTTCTTACTCTCTGTACCCATTGGCCTGTCAGAACTTTGGCCTTTCACAGAAGTCCTGGCAGCACAGCCTCCAGGCAAGCAGCAGGGAGGGGGCACACTCCCCATGAACACCTCAAGGGCAAGTGGGAATCCAACAGCATAATCCAAGGCACAGCACGAAAGGCTGAATAAATCACACTCACTATTTTTGACTCATATTTGCTGTACTGGATAAAAACATTTCCTAGTGCAAGGTGTCGAAGGGCCACATGGGAGATGATGATGCAATTCTGCATCCATTGGTCGTCAGTTTGAAAGTCTGCAACGTGTCCTGAAGACACAGTTCTGTGCTTAGAGAGGCAAGAGACACATTACAGCTGCTTGCATGTGTGAGACTGAGGAGAGATTTGGGTTTCATGTAAAATACTTGAAGGTTTATGAAGATTTTCACTGAAGAAAGCAACAGAAACAGGCACTGACAGAAACAGGCACTGACAGAACACCCCTGTGTGCCTAGCACCCATCTTTCTCCTCTTTGCAGTAGCATTGATCAAGACTTCTATCTCCATTTATAAAACCCCAATGCAAATATTGTTCCAAAATACAAAAAGAAAGATTTTAAATAGAGATCAATGAAAACACTCAACCAAGAGCCTTCCTGGATTTTCTTTTTTAGTCACAAATGCAAGCTGGTAGGTCAATTGGCACATTTCCAACCAAGTTTCTGGTTTCAGCCTTTGGTAAGTAATACTGCATTTTTTTTTTTCCCCCCCATAGATGATCAGCTAAGTAGTGGCTACTTGGTCATTTCTCTAAGTTTATAAAGAGTGGTTGCTTTGCAAGGATGGACTGGTCAAAAATGGCAAAAGAAAAAACAAAACCAAAATGAAATATCCAAAACTCTTCTCTGACTGTCCATGACAAATCAGATTTTGGAACAGATGCACAAGTACACTTCTCTTTTCTTTGACTGAAGCAATCCATTTACAATTCTCGCCCAATCTCACAGCTTTTCTCCTCAACTTCTGTGTTTAAAAGGGGAATCTAATTTGTCTGACAGCTTATCCTGAAGCAAACAAACTTGATTTGGTCAAAATAGAATTGATGCATGGCAGCAGGTCCACCTGCCTAACTACTTCAAAGATATTAATATTGTAAAAATGTTCATTCTTTCTTTAAATCAGTTTCCTTTTTTTAAGTGGTAAAAAGAATGTGATGCCCTTTAGGAGTCTGGTTTGTTAAATGATGAATTAAACCCAAAACCTCAGCACTGATTTAATTAGTGCTGAATAGCAGTTCTTAGCCATCCTTTCATAGCCTTCTGGTTAATTATGCATTTTTTTTTTATATCACTCATGTTAAATGCCTGAAGAGGATGCAAGGCAGCAGAGAATCAGAGATGAAGCAGCCAGTCTTGTCACACCTCACTAACATTAAAGGCTGGTCTGAGCTTAAACACAGCACTGAAACTTTAATCCTCCTACTACAATCACTTTTACAACCATCTGACTGTCAGTGCCAACTGGAGAAGAAAAGAGCATTAGGAACTTGCTGATGTTTCTGACTACAGACATAATCCAGCAATGGGGTTGAGATCTTCCTCAAGATGGCAAAAGGCTGAGATTTGGGCCAGGACTGGTAGTGCACCCCTGGACTGCTCCCAATCTCAGCTGCACAGCTGTGAGTGATGCCAGGGGCAGCAGGTCTCAAACTCTGCTCTCTTTGCACAAATGATTCTGTCCCCTCTTCTTTCTGACAGATAGCGCTGTGGCATTAGGAAGAGTCTCTGCTCTGTAACTTATACAGCCATATTCTAACATAGAGAGCAATACTGTCATCTAATGAAAGAATTTCTGTGTGCTTTTGGAAGTCTGCTGTTCCTCAGATGTGCAGCTGCTGTGTGGCTTCACTGGTACAGGTAAGTGGTGTGCTGCTTCACACCTCTGGGTGGCTGATGTTCAGATGTGACTGTAAGGGCACAGCTATGTTGTCATCTCTATTAACACAGGAAGAACATGGAACTGTTGGAGTAGGTCCAGAGGAGGCCATAAAGATGCTGAGAGGGCTGCAGCAGCTCTGCTCTGAGGACAGGCTACAAGAGTTGGGGCTCTGCAGCCTGGAGAAGAGAAGGCTTCCAGGAGACCTTAGAGTAGCCTTCCAGTATCTGAAGGGGGCTCCAGGAAGGCTGGGGAGGGACTATTGACAAGGTCTTGTAATGACAGGACAAGGGGCAATGGGTTTGAACTGGCAGAGGGGAGATTGAAAGTGGATGTTAGGAGGAAGTTCTTTACAGTGAGGGTGGTGAGACACTGGCACAGGTTGCCCAGGGAGGTTGTGGCTGCTCCCTCCCTGGAGGCGTTCAAGGCCAGGTTACAGGAGGCCTTGAGTGACCTGTGCTAGTGGGAGGTGTCCCTGCCTATGGCAGGGGATCGGAACTGATGATCTTTGAGGGCCCTTCCAACCTTACCATTCTATGATTCTTATATGCCAGTTTAGCAAGAAGTGCTCCTACTGTCCTGGTCTGAAAGGAAATTACTAGAGACGTTTCCCCTTCGTGTGGAATACATCCACCTATCATCTACTGGCACTGATGTGTCTCAGATCCACAGAGACTACGTTACCAATGGCATCAATCTGCTAGCAGCAGTTCTGTATTACTGTTTGTGTACATTTCCAGGTGGCACTTCCATTTTGCGTCTGCCTGGCATGAGATAGAGCAACAGCAACTCAAGATAAAATTATACAAGAGGTCCAGCAAAACAAAATGCTTGAAGAGGAAGCAGACAGTGTTTTGCTGAGCACAGCAGTCTAGAAGTTTACATGTTGAGAAACACTTCTCACCATCTACACACTGTGAAATGGATTTTAGAGTGTGCTTGGAGCGAGCCACGGTAATAACACCTCTGGGCAAATGAGTGCTGTGAGTGCTAGCTCCGAGCCTACTCTAATGCAAAAATTCTTTCCCAGATCCGTTTGCTCTCTCTTTGTGGCACTACATGTTCTAGACTGTGTGGGTCCTTGAAACAAGAGGCAGAAAGATCTTGTGCGTGTCTATTAATTTACAGATCCTTGTGGAAGAAACAGGCACGAGTGGGGAAAGCTGCAAAGGAGCCAATGTGAGGTACACTGAGGCAGTGATGGGGAGACTAACCCCTTGCATGGTATTGCTTTGCTGCAAAAACAAGCAAGTGAGCAAGTCTTGCACAAGTCAATTGTATCAACGGATGGGGAACAGTGGACATAACTGTTCTTTGAGAAGTTTGTAGCTCTGACAGATTCAAGTCACACCGGATCCAAGCACACAGAACATAATTCTCATATATCTCTAAGCTGTACTGGTGCCATAACCAGGTTTCTCCATGTGGGTCTTGCAGTTTTGCACCATCAGAAGTGGTAGGCATTTAGGGAAATGGTTCAGTGGTTGACTTGGCAGGGTCGGGTTTACAGTTGGACTTGATGATCTTAAGTGACTTTTCTAACCTAAATTATTCTGTGATTCTGTTCTAAGTTGCTCCCCAGCTGTGGTCATTTCGCCCTTTCACTTCCCAGGTTACAGTCATCTAAGTCCTTTTCTGGATAAACCTCTTCAGAGAAGAATTGTATGAAGAAGCTGAGCCACTACTCTGTCAGTAGCTTTTGTTGGATGCTCTGAAGGGAACTTTTCTGTGCTCTGGAGCTACTGGAAAGGATCCAGAAGAGATTGTAAGCACAAGAACAAAAAGGTTGTATTTTGCCTGACTCAAGTACTTATAAAAATCTCTCTGAACCATACAAACCACTTAAAAAAACTCATAGGCTTACAGTTAGGCCAGTAATAAATTAAAATCACAAAAATGGGCAACTGGGTGCAGAAGCAAAGACTGATTTGTTTTGACTGATAAAGGAATGCTTTGTTCCATGTAAAAATTCATAAATCATCATTCATACTCTGGAGCAGGTTTCTCCACGCTCCTAAATCTGTACTGTACTGTTTAAGTGTTATTTTTGGGTCTGATGTGGGGCTGTCTCTCCAGAACGTGGCAGTACCTGCAGAAATATGTAGTCATCCTGCACAGTCAGGGAATCCCGGTCAGTGCCCCCAGCAAACTGGACTGTCATTGCCTTCTCAGAGCAGTTCTGGATCTGGCAAGTGATGTAGCGATAACCTGAGGGAAGAGAGACAGAAACATGTGACAGGGCTGCCAGGGGAAAAAGAAGCAAGCAGAATAAAATGTTATTCATGTAGGGAAAAGGCTGCCTTTGCCAGGTGAGTTAGCTGTAAAATTATTATACCAAGCCCTCAGACAAGAGTTTTTCAATCTCCAGTGTGCTGAGAATATATTAACTGCTTACAGTTCAGATCATTCCCAGGAGGCAGCCTGTTATTATCCAAATTTTGCTGGTCCAGAGAGATTAGGGGTTAGATGAATGAGACATTCATGGGTGGGGATAATAGAAGGAGCCTCTTTTCTCACTTAACCTATGCGCAGGGACAAATTATTCACTTGGAGAAATAGCAGCCTGACACAACACAACTAAAATCAATAGATCAGCTCCAGTATAAAATTGTGATGTGAGAGAGGAGAATCAGGCTCCATTTAACAGACAGTGTGCAGAATGTTAAAGGCTATTTTCAAAGCTCTGTAGGGAAGTTAAGACACACTATTAACACACTGCTGGATCTGCTCTGTTGGGGCAAGACTTCTATATTCAGAGTTAATATCTTGCTGAAAAAGCCTGGATTTATATCAGTGGAGGCTATGGCCTTTCTCTTCCTCTCCAGTTAGCAATGGACAAGGAGTATCTTCTCTGCCTGGGCTGTTAGGACAGCACCACTGCAGCTTTGATGCAGTCTGCTCTTGACAAAGAGTGCAGAGCCAATAATCACATCTTAGACTGGCTGTGGCCCAGAGTCAAGGCACTGAAAAGCTCACCCCTTGCCACAAGCTTCTGAGCACAAAGCACTGGGGCAACTTTCCCAAGCACAGCAAGAAAAGTGGTACACACACAAAGCTGTGTCCAAGTCACTGATCCTCCCCAAGCTCCAGGCAGTGTGAAAGAACAAAGAATGCACCCCTAAGTCTACCAATACTTCTGCAGTGTGATAGTAAATGCATTTCACACTTTATGACTTCAAATTAGGAAAAGTCAAAGAAGTATACTGGCTACAAATATCTGTTCCAGTGCTGGGAGACAGTGCTTAGTGCAGTAGGACTGCTACAGGCAGTGATTCACTTTGACAGACACTTACCCAGCACTGACACTGCACTGCCCATTTGATTTGCAAAGAAGAAAACAATGCTCCATGCTTAAGTGTCAGAATAAATTGCACTATTAATGTACATTTTCCACAGAGCATGGCACCTTGACGTCCATCCACTTCAGAGCAGAAAATGAGTGAAGTTTAAATTACACCAGAGTTGTACACAACAGGACAGCTTTGCTGACTACACATAAACTAAGAACCTGACTTGCACAATTTCTCTTCTGGCTAGTTTCACAACCAGTCCAAAAGGTACCCTCTAAAACAAAAATAAATGACTACACACTCCTTTATCAGTTGACAGCCTTTTCATTTGCATACCTCCACTGGGCTCCTGGATTTCCATGTGAACTAAATCAGGGTCTCCATCAACTCCAGCAACAGACCTGAGAACAAAACATGATCGAGTTATCCAGAGCCAGCCACAGGATAGTAATGATGTGAATGGGAGAAAAGAGGATTCCATACCACCCAGCTTCTTCTAGCTGGGAAATTAAAATAAGCCCCATTTATAACTCCCTGCCTCTAACTTCCAGATGGAAACTACTTTTTTTTCCTGTACTTGATACTATATTTTCCTTAAATTTCTTTAGAATAACTTTTGCTAAAATATACAAATAGGATCAATTGGAGAAAAGAACAGAAGTAGGCAAGAAACTGAAAAAAACCTTCACAACCATTAATTGATATATATGGATAGATGCAGACATAGATATGCACACACTCACATGCATTGGTAAGCACTAGGCCATCTTTTTCCAATTACACTTGACATTTGAGACTGCAAGGCAGACTTAGTGCCAAAAACTACTAAAATTCCATTCCTATTAGAAATATCTTAAACTTGACACACGGCTTCCATAACAAATTGATAGATCTTTGGTTAGCATATTCAAGGCAAGAGCAGAGTCTGCTTTGACAGGGGAAGAAAGTAAAGAATAATTGTGAGAAGAATTTCCTGAGAAGGAAATTCAGTTAGAGTGGATCAAGGTGCAGTTGAGCTTTGGGAAGGTGTAATGGGAATGCAGGTTGATTTGCTCTTAGTATCTCCCGTGTCAAACATGCTCAGCCAAAAGATGAGGCTTGCACCCTCAGGGCTTCCAAATCGACCTGGGAATGGCAGCCCCAGCTGTGCTTTTTCCTGGTCCTTCCATCATTAGTCAGAAGGATCGTGCAGAGAACATTTGGAGCTGGCAGTTGTGCTGTCAGTAAGTGAAACAGAATCCAGCCTTACTCCCACAGCCATGTCGCTCTTCACCAGGCTCCTCACTGGGGCTGGTTTGGGATAGAGAAATTCTCGTCACAGAAGGCTGGGGCTGTGTTTTGACTTCGTGCTGAAAGCAGTGCTGAGAATACAGGGATGACTGAGCTGCTCCTGAGCAGTGCTCACACACAGTCAAAGCCTTGCTGCTTCTCACACCATCCCAACAGCAAATAGTCTGGGGCTGCAAAACAGAGTAGGAGAACACAGAGCTGGGCAGCTGACCTGAACTGACCAAAGGGCTCCGAGGCCAGCTCAGCATGGAAAGGGAGGGGAAGGAGGAGTAAGGGAGGGGGACATCCAGAGTGATGAGGTTTGTCTTCCCAAGTAGCCATGCCATGTGAAGGAGCCTGGAGATGCCTGCACAGCTGTCTGCTGATGGGAAGTACTCAGTGAGCTCCTTGCTTTGCTTGGTGCATGGCTTTGCTTCACCTCTTGCACTGCCTTCGTCTTGGCCCATGAGCTTTCTCACCTTCGCTCTTCTGATGTTCTCCCCCATCCCTCCAACGGGGGAGTGAGCAAGCAGCTGTGTGGGACTTAGGTGCCAGCTGGGGTTAGCCCAGGACAGCACAGTAACAGTCCATCGGGGGAGCAGATGTGAGCAGAAGACACGCAAAGGAGATACACTGAGTGATCAACTGCAGCTGCATGCAGATAGTTAAAAAACATATTAGAATGTTTAAGACAAAAAAGGATCATTTTGCTATAATTACTAATAATCAAAGGTAATAAATCTGTGCTTCGGATTGAAGTTACACCATTGCTCAATGGTTTTAATAGCATTGATTTATGAGAAGCAGTTAAAGCTCAGACTTGGTAATTTGTGGCTCCTTAGGAACACAGGCAGGGGAAGAGACAGGATGATTTTCACCACCAGAACAACTCTCACACCCTAGTTCTCCCTAATAAGATAAATGACCAGTTCAAAGAAGGCAGGAGAGAAGGGGTGATGAATCCCTACCAAGCCATGAGATGTGAAGGAAACTTGTAGTGGGAATTTTTCAGTAACTGTCTAGAAACCCCTTGCATTTACTAAGAAACTGGCCTCTGAAATACAAACTCTTCTAGCATTTAGGAGGCACCACATTGCCAGAGAAAATGTTATACTCACTGGGGCCTGGTAAGAATATATATGAGCACAAGGAAGAGATCTGTGAAGTTTTTTGCTGTGTGAGCTGTATCTATTTTTCTAGACATTCACAACATCAAATCAAATCTGCTATCAACTCTGCAGTCAGCATTTTGAGGGGAAAAAATGTTTGCTGAATGCTTTGGGTTTTCTTCGGGTATTTTTTTTTCATGCTGGACCTCATGCAGCTGAAGCAGAAGCTAATAGAACACAAGCACTTTCTCAGGACCTAGCTACAGCAGGGGAGTTGCTTTGGTTAGAATCCCCTCACTTTTCCTCCCACGGTACTGTGCAATGACAATGTTTACATCTCAGCAATCTGGGATCATTTCTTCTCATTTGATTTATTTGGGTAAAGTAAGGCTCACCACTGAATTCAGTCTTCTGCTGTGGGATACACCTCTAGGATTTGATTCATACAAGTCAAGAATAATCTGATTATGACTTGGTTGGATTAGATGATTTTAGAGGTCTTTTCCAGCCAAAATACTTCTGTGATCCTATGACTTATTTATGTTTCAGACCTTGCTACCTTCACATCTGCTTTGAAAGACACCTTCAATGGCTGGTCAATGCCCTACACAACCAGTGTCTGCTGCTACTTATTGGTACAGTGGTTTGTCATTGCTGTGGGTTGACCTTGTCTGACCATCATGCACCCAGCAAGCTGCTTTATCACTCCTCCTCCTTAAGTGGACAAGAAAGGGAAAGAAAATAAGATTAAAACCTTGCAGGTTCAGAGTAGGACAGGGAGATTGCTCACCAATTACCACCAGAAGTGAAACGGACCTGACTTGGGGAAGATTAACTTAATTTATTGCCAATTAATAACAAGAGGAGGATAGATAAGAAATGAAAACCAAACAAAAAAAAAATTGCCCTCCTGCCCCCTCTCCCTTCTTCTCAGGCTCAGCTTCACTCCTGATCCTCTCTGCCTTGTGTCTGAGTGGCACAGGGGGATAGGGGAATGGGGGTTGTGGCCAATTCATCACACTTTGTCTCTACTGCTCCTTCCTCCTACTGCTCCTCCCCTGCTCCAGTGTGGTGTCCCATTCGTGGGAGGTAGTTCTTCATTAACTTCTCCAGTGGAGGTCCTTCCCATGGGCTGCAGCTTATGAACTGCTGCCACAAAGCCCTGCCAGAACACCTGCTGCAGCATGGGCTCCTTTTCACATGGTCACAGGAGCCTGCTCCTGCACACGCTTTCCAACAGGGTCACAGCCTCCATCTGCTCCAGTGTGGGGTCCACCATGGGCTGTGGGGTCCACCATGGACCTCCAGGGGCTGCAGGAGGCCTCACCATGGTCTTCACTGTGGGCCCTGAGCATCTCTTCCCCCTCCTTATTCCCTGACCTTGGTGTCTGCAGGGCTGTTTTTCACTCTATGCTGTTGTGCAGCTTTTTACCCTTTCTTAAATATGTTATCACAGAGACGCCACCAGTGTCACCCATGGGCTCTGTCATGGAGCAGGCTGGAACTGGCTCTGCCCAACATGGGGGCAGTTTCTGTCTCTTTACACAGAAACTCTTAGCAATCCTACTACCAAACCTTGCCCCACAAACTGAGTTCAGTCATCCCCAGCACCACAGAGGCAGAACCAGGAACAAAGAGCAGGCTGAGCGATGAAGTCCCATACAAGAATGTCTGCCCACACAGATCCTTGGCGTCCCACACAAGAGCCTCTCACAGAACAGCCAATGTTAAAGGCTCAATGCAATCCCTTTTGGATTTTCCTCCCCTCAGGGCACAATGTGGCTGAAATCCTCTCCTTCACCTGACACTTAGCTAGCCAGACACATTTGACAGTAATGGGCACCGCCGTGATTGATTACTGGGGTGGGATTTCATCATGAGAGCAGCCCTTTGGTCCCCAGTGAACAACTGCTCTACCCAAATAAACTCCTCATTTTTTATTTTTACCTTCTCTCCTCTGATGAAAATGGAGAACCTATAGCTAAAAATAAGAGTAACAAATACCTGCAGCACAAGATCCACAGATGTGAGTCAAGGATGAAGCGTTTCTAAAGGCTCTAGACAGAGTCATAAAGGAAATGTGCTGGGACTAATTCTCTGGTAATTACTGATTCATGGCTTACTGTCCTGGGGTCTATTTGTGCTGGTGCAGACAGCTGACTCACAAGCTCTTCTTCTTACATATTACTGAGTCCTATTTTGAGAAATCAAAAGACACTGCAGTGATGCATAAGCCCTGGGGATTGAGAAGAATAGCAGCAGAGATGGAGGAATCCCAAACTGAGCTCCTGTCTTCTGCTCAAGGATTGCCTCGTAACAAACCATTCTTTTTTTATAATGGGCTTGATATACAAACCCAGTGACATGCCCTGTGGTGTGTGGGCACCAAGGCTGGTGAGGAGTCTGGAGCACAGCCCTGTGAGGAGCAGCTGAGGGAGCTGGAGGTGTGCAGTTTGGAGAAGAGGAAGCTCCTCTTCTACACTGTCTACAGTTACCTGAAAGGAGGTTGTGGCCAGGTGGGAGGTGGTTTCCCTCTTCCATGAACAGGAGAGAGAGGAGTTGGTTTCCTCTCCTCTCTGGAGAAGAGCAGGCTCAGGGGAGTACCTCTTCTACCAGTGCCTACAGCTACCTGAAAGGAGGTTGTGGCCAGGGGGGAATCGGTTTCCTCTCCCAAGTAACCAGTGACAGAATGAGGGGACACAGCCTCAAGCTGCACCAGGGGAGGTTTAGGCTGGATGTTAGGAAGAAGTTCTTGGCAGAGAGAGATTGGCATTGGAATGGGCTGCCTGGGAGTCCCCATCCCTGGGAGTGTTTAAAAAGAGACTGGATGCGGTACCAGAGTTTAGTTTATTAGATGGTGTTGTGTGATAGGTTGGGCTTAATGATCTTGGAGGTCTATTTCTAACTGATTAATTCTGTCATTCTCTGTAGGTATCTGATGCTTGGATGGGACAGGTCAGATCTCTGTGTTCCCTCCTATGAACACACCAAGAACTGCAAAAAGGTCTTACAAAGGCTGGGAGCTGTAACATCCCTGCAACGGAAATCCTCACACTGGGGCAATAGTGCAGGGCCAGCTGCAGCTCACATGCAGTAAAACTGGTCATAGGAATCAAAGCTCCTTAATTACAGAGCACAAGAATTTGCTCAAAACTAAAACTTTTCACATTAAGCAATGACAAAACAAACAAAAAAAAAAAACCAAAAAAAAACCCCAAACCCCTAAACTTTCCTAGGCAGCATTTACACAGAGAGAACAGATTTATTTTCTAATGTTGATACAAAACTAAATGTTTTGTTTTGAATTACGGTATGACCCAGCACATCATTTTATTAAGCTGATTCCAAACCCATATTTCATGATTTTGCTTTGAAAAATTAAAAGAAGCTTTCTAATGAACGATGTCAGAGCATGTATTCTAAGTATTCCCATATTTTCTCAACAGTTTTGTGTCTGTATTTTTGATTTTTTTTTCATTTCAACTCGAATGAGAAAACAAGCAAAGAAAAATAAATAGCTTTCTAGAAAGCTTCTTGTTTTGCAGTGATCTTTACATTTCTCTGCAGCCTCACAGCTCTTTTGTTTTTAGAGCAGAGTATTTTCAGGTGGAAGGAGCCTGCAATGATCATCTAAACCAACTGCAGGGCTGACCAAAAGTTGAAGTATGTTATTAATGGCACTGTCCAAGTGCCTTGTAGTCACTGACAGGCTTGGGCACCAATCACCTCACTAGGAAGCCTGCTTTGCCTCCTCAGATGCTGCAAGAACTGCTATGAAGGACTAGTCCACTTTCCTTCTTGAAAAAAGAAATAAAACAACCTGAGAAAACAGCTGGGAAGGAGTAAGAAAATGCCACACTGCACCACAGACGGGAAGAAAATCTTCTGTGCTCCTAAAAGCTAGATAGTTGTATACAGTATCCACTGACACCAACAATCCTTCCACTACAGAATCACAGAATATCAGGGGCTGGAAGCGACCTCCAAAGCTCATCCAGTCCAACCCCTCTGTCAGAGCAAGATCACCTAGACCAGATCACAAAGGAACATATCCAGGCAGGTCTTGAATATCTCCAGAGAGGGAGACTCCACGACTGCCTTGGGCAGACTGTTCCAGGGTTCTGTCAGCCTCCCAGGGAAAAAAATTCCTCCTCATGTTTCCATGGAACTTCCTATGCCTCAGCTTCCACCCACTGCCCCTTGTCCTGTCATCAGGCATCACTGAGCAGAGCCTGGCTGCAGTCTCCTGGCACTCACCCTTTACGTATTTATAAACATTGATGAGGTCACTTCTCAGGCTCCTCTTCTCCAAGCTAAAGAGCCCCAGCTCCACTGTCATGAAAGACCAAATTCCAGGCAATAAATATGCAAAGATACTTAAGGGATGGTCCAGAGCACTTGAAAAGCAAACAAAGCCTAAAAGATGGTTTTAATATATTGCTTAAAAACTACAGTATAAGACATGAACATAAATAATTTAAAATATTCAGTCCCTCCTGACCTTCCCTTAATATAGCAATTAAGATTTTCATTGAGGTCAAACCAGAAACCCCTACTTCTTCAGGAAATGTATCAAGGTTTGGCTGCTGCTTACAGGCACAGGAGAAAAAAAGCCAAAACTGTTTCTACAAAGCACAGGAAAAATATAACAATTGCTGATATTTGTAGTTACCAGGTTGAAATACAAACCTCAAGCTATGTTATGAACCTCAGTGGCAAAGCTCTGCTGAAATGGGAAAAGAAACATCTGCTGAAGAACTGCCCAGTGAAACGTTCTTGGCAGAGTCAGGCAGCATCAGCAAGATGTGTCCTCATCTGGAGTGAGATGTCTGAATTAATTCCATTTCATTTTAACACACCAGATGTTAATATTGCCAAGCAAACAACACTGAACTTAGTGTCCTACCAGTCAAGGGATGACAGAGCTCATGCTTTTTGTCTGTGTTGAAAGCTACAAAAAGACCTCTATCTGTGCAGTGCTGATAACTTAGCTGATGAAGGCCATAGAGCAGTGGAAAAAACTCATGATGACAGACAAACTCCCACTGGAAGGTCATCTGTGCAACCCTCCACCTGTAGCAGATCCTTTATACGCTGCAATGTCCTACACCATATGAGCAGTAAATATATATTCATGGATCAGGTTCTCTCTTGCAAGGGGAGGCTCTCCC
>VWYK01079220.1:60450-84306 GCA_013399775.1 Semnornis frantzii | reverse complement strand
ATCCAGCCCAGGATGCCATTGGCCTTCTTGGCCACCTGGGCACACTGTTGGCTCATGTTCAACTGTCATCCAGCATCCCCAGGTCTCTCTCTGCCTGGTTGCTCTCCAGTCACTCTGTCCACAGCCTGTAGAGCTGCATGGGATTGTCATGGCCAAAGTGCAGAACTACCAGTAAAGGACTACAAGTAAAGACTCATTTTACCACATCGGAGAAATGCATCACTTGATCTAATGAGGCTGCTTTAAAGATACTACATGCAGAAATCAACCCTACTACAGATAGAGCAGAAGAATGAGCCAGGAGAATGAACTAGTTTACAACATCTTTCCACTGCTTCCCTGTTCTCCTGAAGACAAGTTCTGGATAAGAAAGCAATTCATTATGATGCAGAAAAACATGCCAATCAATTATCTGCATTTTCTTCTCAGGTCCAAATAATTCCTTGATTGAAACACAGCAATAGCTTCAGCTGTCTCTTTGTGTGAACTTCAGCAATAAAAAAAAATACCCTTTCCCCACATAATGAAATCAGGATGTCACTCTTTCCAACTCTTCCCCCAGTTACAGACTGGGTCTGAAAGTGCCAACGTGAGGACCCATTTTCAGTGCCTTTCCAGATCAAACGTGCCCACTTTGCATTCAAAAAAGGTGCCTTTATCAACTGATAGCCTACAAACAAAACATGGATTTTCTCAGCCCAGCTGGGTTCTGTTTGGCTCACACTTCAAAAACAATTTAAAAAAAAAATCCTCAATTCAAAATGTATTTAATATATTCAGCAAACACTGCAGAGGACACCGCAGAATACTGATCACCGCGATACAGTGACTGTAAATTGCTTACAGAGATAAATGGCAATGAGTTATGCAAACAGAATCCCAATAATGTGAACACACAGAAGGGAATTTAGTAAAGGAAAGAGCACAATTTTGATGGAGTCATTCTCGTAGGGTAGAGGCTGAGGCTGACATTTTGGAATTTCTAGTGAATTCCACAGATTCGACAGCTGGGTTGAGCCTCTACTGCAATTGGTCTTGGGGGGAAAAACAAGGAACAGAACATTTGTAGAGGCCCTAATTCAACAGGGCATCTACAACGTGCACTACACACAAAGGGCATCTACACATGTGCACTTGTACTTGAAGCACACACACAGTTGCACTAATTTCTGCCTAGCTTTCATGTACCAAAACTGGGGCACATCTTGAGAACACAAGAGAGCTGCATCAGGGCACATGGCCCACTGCTGAAACCCCACACTAAAGCATACATTAAGCCTAATCTATGTTTGTTAGCTGTGAGTGGGTCAGTGAAGAAGAGCAAAACAATAGCCCATAACCTTGCTACAAGCTGGTAGTTTTGTTATGATAAATTCCACCCAAGAGCAGGAAATGGTCTCAGTTTCATTGGAAAGCCTCCATAAATGACACCTTCACACAAGTCATCTCTTATTCCTACTATCCAATGGTTCCCTGGCTCTGGGTAAACTCTTCAAACAGTATCTGATTTATTACTAGATACACTCTAGTTATGCTGCTGATGGCCTAGATAGAGCCTTCAAAAGGTTCTTGCAGCACCCATTTGGGAGGGTTTCTGTAGAGGGCATGGCAGATTGCGGCTGTTAAGTGCTTCCCTTTGCTCAGGGGGAGTTAAGAAGCATTTATGCCCAGCACTGAAACCTGTACTTCCCTTGCCACGCTGCCATCTGCAAGTCAGGCTCAAAATACCCCATTTTCCTTGGAAAGAAATGAATCCAAGCTATCTGTTTGCTAAGTGAGTTATTCCGTGCACGTTCCTGTTGGTTCCTGACTAGATCTCAGAAAGAAGGATCCAGTCTGGTCTAAGGCAAACAGCACAAGCAAGGCTGTAGCTCCTGGAGAAGCTTATGTCCAGGCATGTCCTCACAATTTAATGCATGCACAAGGATGGTCCTGAGACACGTGCAGTGTGTACAAGTCACTCCACACTGTATCAGCAGAAGCAGCAGGGTGGTGGGGAGTAGGGAAAAGCTTAATATTTTTGGATACAGCCTTCTAGTCCAAATACCACTTTGTGTATCTATCATCATCTCCGTTCTCTCCTATTAACATTTTAAAAGTGTGTACAACTAACACAACAAACCAGCAAGGGATATACTCCAGAGAAGAGAAAGGTCTGTAAATGTGGGAGTAGTTTTCATTGTTGATGAGCCTGGAATAGAGGCACGTTGAAGTTTCATAGCTAGGACCCAAGAGCAGCCTACAGAGAACACCCTTGAAGCTGGAGTCACAGGAAAACTGCTGGCTCTAATGAAATGCAAACATACTCTGATATTTGCTAATGCTGTCCTGCAGAAAATATTATGGATCTTTTCAGAGCTAAACCTATCAGGAAAAAAATAGCCTAAAGATTGTAGACATTTCAGCACACAAGGCAGAGTCCCTGGCTGTATTTTATTCACATAACATAATTCATTTAATGAAATAGTTTGGAGTTTTCACTCAGAGTTCTGATTTATTTTTCAATAGTTTAAACTGATCGCTACGTGCCAGGCACACAGATTTGCCTCCCACAGCTCACACCCTGGGTGCTCAGCCATGCCTGCTGGCTAACTCCACCGACTGAGTCAAGTATTCCAGTGTAAATATTGCACCCCCGATTAAAAGCTTCCCATAACAAGTTTTATTTACTTTCTAAGTGGAACAAATAGCAAAACCTTCCTGCTAGCAACTGAGGAAGGGATGCAACGGGGACATAGTCTCAGGAGAGCTGGGCTGACTGATTGCTGAGGGTTTTAACTCACAACAAGCAGCTGCTTGCCTGAAAAATTGTGTACCCAAACCAGAACGGATTTTCATCGCATCTAAATTTCACTTAAGCTTCTTTTACTCAACTTTTTGCCGAGCATTTCTCCCTCCTGGGAGAATCTTCTAATATTTTAGTAAATGGTGACTTTATGTCACGGTGTTTATGCTTGACCCTACTTCTTAACCTCCCATCAGCTAAACAAACCACAGCAGCATGCTGTCTATATGGTCAGATCTGATGCAAAGCTGAAACTTTCGGATCAGATCCGATCCAAGCGCAACTCCAGGCTGGGTAGGGAATGGCTGAGAGCAGCCTGAGGAAAAGGACCTGGGTGTCTGGATTGATGAAAAGCTCAACATGAGCCTGCAGTGCGAGTGCAGCCCAGACAGCAACTGTGTGCTGGGCTGCAGCAAGAGCAGTGTGGGCAGCAGGGCAAGGGAGGGGATTCTGCCCCTTGGCTCTGCTCTCCTCAGACCCCATCTGCAGTCCTGTGTGCAGTTCTGGAGCCCCCAGCACAGGAAGGACATGGAAGTGTTGGAGCAGATCCAGAGGAGGCCACCAAGATGTTCAGAGGGCTGCAGCAGCTCTGCTATGAGGACAGGTTGAGAGAGCTGGGGCTCTGCAGCCTGGAGAAGAGAAGGCTTCCAGGAGACCTTAGAGTAGCCTTCCAATATCTGAAGGGGGCTACAGGAGGGCTGGGCAGGGACTATTGACAAGGTCTTGTAATGACAGGACAAGGGGCAATGGATTTGAACTGGCAGAGGGGAGATTGAAACTGGATGTTAGGAGGAAGTTATTTGCAGTGAGGGTGGTGAGACACTGGCACAGGTTGCCCAGGGAGGTTGTGGCTGCTCCCTCCCTGGAGGTGTTCAAGGCCAGGTTGGATGAGGCCATGAGTGACCTGTGCTAGTGGGAGGTGTCCCTGCCTATGGCAGGGGGTTGGAACTAGATGAGATTTGAGTCCCTTCTATCCTTACCATTCTATGATTCTAACTTCCAAAAGTTAAGCAGAGGTAAAAGAGTATTTCAAGGAGATAAACTATCCCATGGATAGTAAAGAAAAGGGGCAAACTCAGGCTATGTTATAGATCAAGGAAAGCATGTTATAGAGGAAAGCGTAAAAGATTGCTAATAAAAAAGAAAAATACTCCACCAGGCCAACATATGAATGAAAGCACTTGAAAAATAAAGACAGTCTTTGTTTTTCCTCATTTCAGGGAAAGTTAGTGAGGCAGGAGGTAACAGAAAAGCCAAATAAATCTGAAAATAGCACAATTAAGTCCATTTATTTAATCTCTCTTTCAAGACTGATTGGCCAGTGTGCATGTCTAACCATTCCCTTTGCTGGGTAGAATCACAGCCTGAGCCCCTAAGGATAAAAAGGCCCTGGCAGCTCAGGCTGCTGGAGCTTGCGTATCATGCTCCTTCTTCTGCTGCTACCACAAAGACTTGGAATAATCATAGTGATTACTGGGGAGTCTTAACTGCAGATTTGGCAGCAATTCAAAGCTATGCTGTAATTTCAAGTGGCAATATACACAGGATATTAACATGCATCATTTGCGCTGCCTCTGAAATATACCCCCCCCCTCCCCTCAGTTTAGATCCAATCAAATTGTAAACTCAAGATAAATTTGATCTTAATCAGCACTTTCTCTACAACAAGGCAATCTTCTAACATGTTGCAATTGTGCTGTCTCTTTCAGCATCAGCAACTGATCTTGGTTTCAGTTCTAGCTTTTATTTTCCTTTCTGTTTCTCTAGGATTAAAAAAAAGGTGAGCAAAATAAATCAAAGTGTCTATCATAAAGAAATTTCTACACTCACGACATCTGGTTTGCCACAAGAGATTTCAGCAAAATGAAGATGAGAGAGATGAGATGCAGCAATTTTTAATTCTCTAATCCTGTATATGGTCAGGACACTTCAGAATGCTCTGCACTCTGAACTGACCTTGAAGGAAGAAACCTCTTTTGGGCAGAGTAAAACACAAAATACAGAAGTTCTTCTTCTAAGCACACTGCAGCCATGTGCTGACAGGGCCAAGTGTGCCCAGGAAGTCACCTCCAGCAAGCTGAGCTGCCACTGGGCACTGAGGATTTGGCCATGGAGATTCAATCCTAAGGAGTGCTGGACTCGCTCCAGCAAGTCTTATGAGTCAACCCCACTCGGGTCAGGTAATTCCCATTAAGAACTAGGTGAAGGTTCTTAGCTAAAATGGAGTGAGGCTGCTGGGCATAGGGCAGCACCAAACTGCCAGTGCCACCATCACACAGACCTGCACACCTGCACATGCTCTGTGGCAGCACTGCCAATCTCAGGGCAGTAATTCACAGAGCTTCACAGCACTGCAGTCTCGCCCTCAACATTTTCCAGATTAAGTAACTAACTCATCCATTTTTCTTGTTTTTACAATTTACATTATTCATGTGTTATTAGACATGCTTGGCTGAGACAGAAATTACTCTAGCTCCCGGTCCCGAGTGTAAATGACACGTTGCTGCTCAGATGGCATTCATAAAACACACAAATTGGGCTGCCAAGGGTTATGATTTTTATCTTTGATGGTACGAAAGACCTGATAACTCAAGAGTGGCAAAGACACAGAGTGAAACATAGTCCCTTTACTCTCATAATTTGTCCTGCTGTGAACTAGAACAGAACTAATTCTGCTCAGTGATTTTATTTTCAGCTCAGTCTCTGCTCAGTAACTGCGCTCTCTGAAGTTAATGGCATATTTTCACAGCCGGTGTCTGTTTCTAGTAGTGCTAACACTGATCTTTGTAGTTACTGCCAAGGGGGTGGTATGAAGTCTAAGGTATCTGCCTTAGACCTGCTCCTATGCGGATCAAGGTCACTGCTAAATCTTGTGCACCATGTTGAGAACGCAGAAAGTGGAAGGCCACACCTTCATGGAGGAGAATCTAGCAGAGGTGACCCCGAAGGGACAAACCAGGTCTTCTATTCCATACACAACTTCTTCAGCATGAAGCTGAGGGATCCCTCCAGAGCTGAGTCTTTTCTCCAGTTGTGAGCATCCAAGGAGGATTCTGCCTGCTCTGCTTTTGATCTCAGTCTGTGCATCTCTCAATTCACTTCCCAAATCCAGCTCCTGAATGCAGTTCCCATCTGCTGCTGTGTCCAGTTTGGGAGTTACCCACATCCCTCCCACTCCCACCCACACTAGACTCAGCCAGCTGGAAGTTAAGGACTGAAGCTCTATTTACAGCTCAGCACAATGTACAAGCAGAGATATGCACAATATACACAAATATTTACAGAAATATACAAGTTAAAGGTAATACAGAAACACAATTCCCCTGCCAGCAATCAGAGTCCCCAGGAGGGGCTCCCAACCACTCTTCCACCTTCTTTCCCCCCCTCTCCCTTATCCCAGGGTCTGCCTTACATGCAAGGTGAGTTTGGAGGATCGGCCAGGGAGGTTGGAAGCAGTGGTTATTGGGTTACACAGCTACAAAGCCCAGGAAGAAAAACACACTGACTCACAGAGAGACTCTCTGCCTTACCTATGCTTGTGTCCTTGTTTTTATATATCTCAGCAAGCCTATGAGTGAAGCAGACATCACCATTGTTTGCTTTTCACAGCCTATAATCTATTTCTTTTCATTAAAATATTCCAATTAGCCTCTAACCAGCACGTCCAGTGTGGGAGTTTCCCAGTGGTGATGGTGATACAATTGCCACCAGCAAGGCTGGGCTTGTACATATTTCTGTATATTTAGTTTTATTGTTACCATTTTCATTAAAGCAGTGTAGTTTCCTTCTGCTGTTTATGAGCTTCTCTCTCTTACTCCTCTCCTCTACCCCTTTTGGAAGAGAGGATGTTTAACAGTCTGCCATTTCTCTAGGGGCCAGTCCAGTGCTAACTCTCGACAGCATAGTAAAAACAGTATCTAAAGAATCAATCCAGAGTAATTCCAAGCAGAGGAGAATAAAATGCCTTAACAGATAGCACTTGAATCACAAAGATTTTCCCTGGAAGTTGCACTTCTGGCAGATGTTAGTTATTAGTGAATCTAATCACTAATGGATTACCAAAAATTAACTAAGCTTAGCAAAGCAGCTTCTGTGTGCAGCTGAACAGCATAAATGTACACTGAGGGAATCTCTCTGTGCAGCAACGCACTTCCAGCCCACAACAGGCTATTCCTCTGCACACCTTTCTCTAGATCTTTCTCTTGAGGAGCCCCTTTCCAGCTGCCAGATGCATTCAGAACAGCAGTCAGTCTCTATGAGAATTGCCACACAGGAAGGGAAAGTGGGAATGTTACGGATGGCTCCCAGGGAATATCCACTGTACTGCTCACAATCTCAGGACACCATCGAAGGCAATCCTGGTGGGGCTAATGGTAAGTATGTGCCACAGTTTCATCTCCTCTGTGCTCATTAATCATTTGGAATATCACAACTGAAGCTGTAATATTACCTATCTAGTCCCAGCATCATTTTAGGCACTTTAGGATATGGAGTGAATATTAAGATGCTAGGATCTTAAAATGAGTTGGTTAGTAGCTCAGATAGCTGGTTACATGAGAACACACATGAACAGAGAATGAAGAGCAGAGTTAGCAGCACCCTAACACAGTAAAATGTGTTCAGAGCAACTGGGCTGAGAATAACTGGCTAAAGCCTGAAATGCCATCACCTGAGAAGGCAATAGTTCTGAAGTAGTTGGTTTTTCTCTAGGGCATTCACTACAGTGGAGGCCAGTTTAAAGGTGGTTATGTATTATCATGAACACTCACAGAGAAAACAACTACAGAAGTTCTGACTAATGTTGATAACCAGCCTGAGAAACATCCTGTTCTGTTGCACTTTTTGGCAGTTTTCATACATCTACATCTGCCAGATCTCTGAGACTGAACACCTCAAAGGTGCTGTCTGTACCAGCTCTCTAGGGGATACCAACTACAGTTCAATTTTTCAGTCTTCCTACTTAGAGAAGTGCTGGGCAGCACGAGAGCAAGCTGATCTTTACCCCTTCCTCCACAGGAACAAATCTCATTCATTTATAACCTGCTGCAACCGAAAAATTGTTGTCACTTGACTAGCACAGCAGGCCAAATTTTCATGAAGAATGCTCTGATCAAAGCCATGTCAGGCCAGTAACTTGTTCCATCAACCCAAGAGTTCTTTAGAACTCACACATATTAAGCATTTTTAGTGTTCCTGAAGCACACTGCAAGAGGTGTGAATAAGACAGAGGTCACAGCAGAAGGGAGAGGAGAAACAGCACTCAGCAAGTTTACAGACCACCCTTCTTTGGTAGCTAATTTCTCTATTGTTACTCTGTTATTTCCACCTACCTTGCAGAGACTCAGACACTGCCTGTCTTCTGCAAAACACATTGGTACTGCTGTGAGCTAGGACTTAATAAGGAATACCTTTAAAATATCACAGAACCACAGAATTGTCAGGGTTGGAAGGGACCTCCAGGATCATCCAGCTCCAATCCTTCTGCCATGGGCAGGGACACCTCACACTAGATCAGGTTGCTCACAGTTCCGTCCAGCCTGGCCTTAAAAACCTGCAGGGATGAGGCTTCCACCAGCTGCCTGGGCAACATGTTCCAGTGTCTCACCACCCTTAGGGTGAAGAACTTCTTCCCAACACCCAATCTGAATCTAGCCACTTCCAGTTTTGCTCCATTCCCCCCAGTCCTATCACTACCTGACAGTTTTCCTGTAGCCCCCTTCAGATACTGGAAGGCCATGATAAGGTCTGCAGTGGCAAAGATTGAAATTACACTGAGAGAAACAGAAACTTGACTGGGTATTTAAGGCCAGCATAAAGGAACACACTATGAGTCATGGATATATTTTTTTTGTCCTTCTTACAGCGAGAACAATCCTCTGGTCCAATATTAGCCTGCCTATTGCTAACTCTTCAGCTGAAATAATCAGTTAATGTAGCTTTTGTACAGTTTCTAGATCTAAAGAGAGTAAAACCTTATGCAGAGATGTTTTGTGGGCTGGTCAGCACCTTGACATCTTCACACAGTCAAACGGTTTAATTTCAAACTATGTACCCCAGCACACCAAGAGCTAAATCAGTCTTTCCCAGTACACTCTAAATCAGCAGGCAGAGTGAGGAACAGTGCTGGGGGGGAGGCATAGCACCAATTCTGGTCACAGCAGGGGAATGTTCCCTAACCAGGTTTTATATTGCCCATAAAGCAAGGTCAAAAAAAAAAAAAAAAAAAAAGTGAGATTTGGATAACACAGCAGAAACAGGTAAGTTTCATTGTTTTTCACAAACTTCTCCACAAATATTAGTATTTCCCAAGCACACACAGATCTTTCCAGCCTGGCTGTTCACAGACTAATTCAAAAAGTTATTTTGCAGATCTTCAAGAAACCTGCAAATGTTTTCTGCCTGAAGACATCAGAGAGAGAAACTACAAACGGGTAATGGGTACACAACAAAGGACTGTAAGTGTGTGCTGGTCTCATTTGCTGGAGAAAGAGGGCAAACAGTTCCTAGCCACCAGCTTTTGATCAGCCAGCAGCAAAAACTGCACTAAGCTCAAAGAGACAGGGGCCGTAATGAGTGGAGGGAGAGCAAGGATGAAGCAAGGCAGTTGTGATGGGTACAGAAATCAGTCATATGGGTCCTCATCATCTTCTGTAACAGGCAAATACTCATCTGCTGTAAAAATGCGACAGGTGTGGCTTTTAGCCTTTTATTATGAAATCTGGTTCCATTATAAGGTTGCACAAAAATTCCCTGGGAGACTTGGAAAAGGGAGCTCTCAGAACATTACTCTGGGAAACTTGCACAAATTGTTCTCTCCAGTCCCAAATACTCAATGGGTTTCTAGGCTCTCACAGCCAAAAGCCTTCCCAAAACGTTCTCAAGATATACCCAGTTCCATCTGAAGCATCAACTTCAAGCATCTCTATTTGTGTCTCTCCCAGTTGTACATAGCACTTCTTATGGAGATCAATGAGCTCAACAACCCTGCTGCAAATCATCAATAATTAGCAGTTGCCAAACTTGGAGGGGTATATGTATACATCTGCAAATCTACAAAGCTTCAAGCAACCAGATGGGCTACATCCAAAGCTGCTGAAGCAGCTGGCTGAAATCAGAGAGCTTTGAAAGGCTCCAGCAACTGGAAAAGGCTTCTGGAGACTGGAGAGCAATAAGCATCACATCCACCTTAGCATCATCTGCAAAGGCTCTCAGATGGGTCTCACACTGCATTTTTGATTTGTCCATTCCCATATCTACAGGGGGAGCTGGCACTAGGAAGTGAGTTGTTCCAGTTCTAAGCCTTCAGGAAGCACCTGCTTCCTTCTGAGAGCTGTAGGGACTCTCCTTAGTGGAGATCTGGGTATAGTTAAAGATTTCCTAGACCACAGGGGACAATACAAACCTGGGGGAAAGAGCTGAGCTGAGCATGTCTTTCACAGGTACAGCACCACTGATTATGTGGCTTTGAAGGGGAAAATGGAAGGGAAAGAAGAAAGAGAAGGCAGAGCAGCAAAAGCAAATGCTGGAAAAACAGTAATTATTTTTCACTTGAATTTGGCCATATCTCCATTATGTAGGGTACAAAGCTTAATTATAAAAGCTCATGCTATTGAAATATTTCCCCTTATCTTTGATATCCAGTCCAAATGGACTGGAAAAAAGCCCTTGAAAAGCAGAAAGGAAATGTCTTTTAAAGTAATTTTTGGTCCCATTAGGGCGAATCTCATTAATAGAAAAAGGACTTCAGTGAAGAATAGAGCTTTTATATTCAGAAGCACACAGCAGTGCTGTGCCTGATTCTAGCAGCACTGTGGATAATAAACCTTTCTCCATCAGGGCTTAGATTTCTGCAGCTGTAAAGTGCCCATTTCATGTGGAGGTGAGGTTTTAGTCAGTGTGCACTCCTGGTACTCGCTGCGCCAGTCTCCTCCAGGTGTGCTCGGGACAGGCTGAGTGGAGCTTTTGAAAGACGATGGATGATACTTAATTTTTTTTTATTTCCAGTGAAAAGTATCATCTTGCTCTAACTGAAATCTTTTGTGCAGAAGTTACATTAGAAGAGATACCAGCATGACTCCTATGGCCCATGAGGGAATCAGGAGGACAGGGTATGCCTTCTGAGACTGTTCCACCTGAATAATCGATGCCATCCTTTTGCTGGATGTTAAGACCACACTATACTGATGTCTCAGTACCTTAGAGTTAGCAGGGAGTTATTTGCCCAGTGTGCCTCTTAGGATGTCAAGCAATGAAGGGCAAGCCTGGCAGTTGGGAAGATAAGATTGTCCCTGGATTTTTCAGGGGTTTCTTCCCTTCCTGCTGAAGAAAGTTTGACGCCAATCTCGCTCTGATGTTTGGTTCCCTAACATTTTGGTGAGGCAGGATCTCAAGGTTTAAACTGGATGTTAGGAAAAAGTTCTTTACAGCGAGGGTGGGGAGGCACTGGCACAGGTTGCCCAGGGAGGATGTGGTTGCTCCCTCCCTGGAGGTGTTCAAGGCCAGGCTGGATGAGGCCTTGTGGCCTGTTCTAGTGGAAGGTGTCCCTGCCTATGGCAGGGGGTTGGAACTGGATGTGCTTTGAGGTCCCTTCCAACCTAAACCATTTTATGATTCCTGTTGCCTTTCGCAAGGCACAGTGACCTGGTTCAGGAACGGCTTAGCGACCCACCCCCGGGCGCTCGGTCCATCAGCTCACTGCACCAATGTGGTGGATGGCAAACGGTGTTTATTGATAAGCAACACAGCACTTTATAGCTTGAGCTTGCTGTGTCACTTCCGTCTGCTTACATCATATTTGCTACTGGCTAATAGAGAGGGGCCCTAACTGTCCGTACATCGCAGTATCTTCCGGTCGCCAGACCCTGTCTACCAACAGATTCCTAAACCAGAAGGGTGAGATTCCACTCTTGATCCTCTAGCCTCAGCTATAACTACCAATGTTTAACTTCCCATCTGTGTTCTAGAATACATTCCAACAGCCTTTTCTGGTCCTCTGATTAATGCCAGAATTTGTTTTTTGTTTGGTTTTGGTGTTGGGTTTTTATCTCCTGTTGCCATTAGCCCTGCAAACCACACGGTGTATTTCTTATCTTCATAAAATCTTTCCCAATATAACTTTCTAGGACACTTTATCCTTCACCTCTTATGGTTTAATCCATTGCAGCCCTGGACCATAGCAAGTCACTGATAGAAAGCATCAAAAGATTTATGGTCTTTTATATAAATTGTATTTGAGGCAATGCTCCTAAAACCTTGTAAGCATCATCAAATTCACCATAACACAACGCAGCTCACAGCAGGGAGCCTGGGTGGTGTGAGTTAGCCGTAAAGGATGAGATGTGAAGAGCCTCTTTCACATAATTAAAAGTTAATTAAAGACTCACAGTATAATCTATATCCAGGAAAAGAAAAAAAAAAAATGGCCTTTTGTCATTCCTACAAGCGACTTCCACACAAGAGGCACTCATCTGAGACTGCAGCCCATTCCTGAAAAGTAAATAGGAATCACACAATAATCAACAGCCTGTCCCAGGTGGCATACTAATTTGCCAACAGTTCTTGATAATTTATTACAAGTTAAACAGTTCAGTGACAGGCAGAGGGGGGAAAAAAAAAAAAAAGGAAAAACAGAAAAAAAAAAAAAAGAGACAAGGTTATTTACTCTCTTGCCTGCCAATGTCTCACAGTCAAACCTACCTCGCTCCATCAGCTTGCTCCTAGGCATTTCTTTGAGAGAATTAATAAGCAGACAAGAAAAAGTTTGTAGAGGAATAGGCTATAATTTACTGCTAGTGAAACCAAAAGGGCCTAAAGCCCTGGAAAGGTACCAAAGAAGTTAAATTTACAAAAAAAAAAAACCAAAACCAAACAAATAACCCTCCCCAAATAAAACAAAACAAAACAAACAAAAAAAACCCCACAACAACAAAAAACCCAAACAACAACAACAAAACACCAAAAAAAGCCAATCCTACAAACCAATCAACTAACCAAACGAAAAAGAAGTCCCCAAAACAAACCAACTCACAACAAACCCCCACCAAGCCCAAACCAAACCTCATTCAAGAAGGAGTGCCCAGGTGGCTGGCTGGTCCTTCCAAGTCGCCTCCAAACACACCTCTGTGGATAACTAAACAATACTGCAGGTTTATACAGAACCAAAGGGATCCTAAATCAAAATGTTCCAGGAAGCAATAATCAACATTTCAGTGAGTTTCAGCTGCCTAAATCAAGAGGCTGAGTGGAGATGCAGAACTAATGGTGAACACAGCAGCAAAGGGCATTCCCCTCGCACACAAAATGTGGCCAGCTCGCCTGTAGTCCTCCCTTAAGTTTTCGAACAGCTTCAGCAGATCCATTTCTCTGTCAGCCTGACTGCAAACCGCCCAAGGCAAGGCTGTCTTCTCTGCTCCACATGTGGACCCCGCCGAGCTCGGGCATACCTTTGCCTCTAGGTGCAACCGTTGTAAAAGTAAATAAATACAGCTGCAAAAACCACTCTGGTCACACTGAGTGCTGAGGGCTGGTGAGTGTTTTCTGAACTCAGTTCTTTTTTTGTTTTTAAGTGAGAGATGGGAAGCGTTTTAAGGAGACATCAAATATTTATGGCAAATTAATTCAAATGAGCTACACACTGCCCTCGTTTCCAGTGTCAGATACAGAAAGCAGCTCCACAAATCCTATTGATTGTATGACTGCTGAGACACCAGTGCTGTGATTTACAGACTGGCACTTTGACCATTTAATGTCAAAGTGTTGCTGTAATGGGCATAGCACAGATCAAAAGAGTAGCCACTGAACAAGGAAACAACCAGTAGAGAGAAGAAAAATAAACATCATCTGTGCTGTCAAAGAAGTACCAAAGCAGATTTTCCATAGAGCAAATGTAACCTCCATCCACCCAATTAATAGTTCCCTCCAGAAATCACAGATACAAATACCAAGAGCATTAATTCTGCTGAAGCTCAGTCTAACAGAGATGAATCTTTCCTCTGAGAAATAAAATCCCTTGCTGCAAAATGTGGCTCAATCGCACTTGGCAGTGTGAAAATAGTGGCTAAAGCTATGAAGCCCAGATCTAATTTGACCTTTTAAACAACAGGGAGCTGGTCTGGGCAATGCTTTTTCACTTTATTATATGAAGTGTTTTAGTGAAATAAGCAATCTTTAAGCAGAGGAGGCTGCAGGTTTGCTGTGATCACCTGTTGAGGTAAAACAATTAGTGATGAATGTTTTCAGAGGTGTAAGAATTTAGGCCTTTGTTTATCCCCTAGAGCATACCAGTGTTCTGGATGTTATTCTTATTATCAAGAGGTGCTCAAGTCAGTGTAAACAGTTAACACCTCTATTAGCACTCTGTTTCCCCCGGGTAGTTAGCTCACAGACCAACAGCAGCCACACCACTCTGAAGCAGAATCACAGCAGCCATCACTACATTGCATATTCTGAATGCCAGTAGTAGGAAAGATTTTTGTTCACAATTCCTGTTCTATAGGTAAGTAATTCCATTTTCACCAAACTGGATCCCATTTGCCTTGTTTTCTGTACAAGCACAGATAGAAACTGCATGTTCCTTTCTGTCAGTCCTGTTATTTAATTACACCCAGAGCAGAACTCGCAGTTTTTGATATGGACAATCCTTTAACACATTTCAGTAGTTGGTCTTAGCAGTTCAGTCCAGCTCACTGCTATGCAGATGCATTTATTTCTCCATTTTCATTACAAAAACTGAATTGACACATATCCCAACCTTCAGCAAGGAGCAGCACTGTAGGTGGCTTGGTTCAGTGTGGCTGAATTATTGACATGACAGTTGCTTCCTGAATCAGTTCTCAAGAGCAATCTCCGACTCCTACAACTTTCAGTTCCTGCTCTTCCTTTCTCTCCCTTTCTTGACTGTCCTTAGATGGAAAAGGTCAACATGATCCTGCAGTGTGAGTGCAGCCCAGACAGCCAACCGAGTCCTGGGCTACATCAAGAGCATTGTGGTCAGCAGGGCAAGGGAGGGGATTCTCCCCCTTTACTCTGTTCTTGTCAGACCCCNCCAACCCTAACTGAATCTATGAACAACATTGACAAAATGAAGTATCTGAAAGACCTGAAATTTGCACTCTTTCAAGCAAACACATAAAATCCACCTTAGTTCCTTTCTTTCATCTGTATCTCAGATAATGACTTCTGCACAACCACCTCAAAACATCCTATGTGGCTTTAGAAGACCTGGGCAAAAAAAAAAAAAATAATAAAGTAAGATGCCTGATAGATATGGTTGCCAGTTTGCCATCTGAACTCTTCACTCAACACCTTATCAATAAATCCAAAGATTTTTCCATTAATTTTCATGGAGTGACTTTGGAATTAAACTGGCACTGTTTGCCCCTTACTGACAGCTATTTGCAGAAGGGAAGCTGCTTTATGTAATCAATCTGAGCACCTGTTTGTCTAATCAGCCCACATCATCAGACAGATCACACGGCTGCTACTGCATCTTGCACAGATACATTCTGAGAGAAGAATTTGTTGCCATTTCACATTTTTAATCAAGGTGGCAGGAAAAAAACAACCCCACAGCAAATCAACGCTGACAAAATAAAAGTCAGATTCCATCTCACAGATATTCATAAAAGCAGGAGGAAAGAGAATTGTAAAGCTGTTTTTAGAGCAGATTTTAAAATGCAAACCTAATTTTTCTCCCAGTATTCCAACNAATTCTATGAAAGTCTTCCTTTTTCAACCCACCCTAGCTATCAGTAACAAATCTGACACTCCTGCTCCTCCTAACTTTGGTCACATACTGGTCTTCTCAGAAGTCCCCAAGAATCAAAAGCAGTGTGATCCTGTCCCAGGCTAAAGAATCAGCTAAGCTAAATTCTTTAGCTTAAATAAGAGAAGGCTAGAATACAACAGACGGATCTGAAGGACTTCTAAATACTTCTGTGTCTTTATACTGACCACAGCAGATCAGAAAGCATGAGCACAGGAGACAGATCCTGACCATGATTTCTGATGCAAAAAAGCAAACAGACTGAAGTACAAGAGAGAAGTATCATCATCCCTTTGTGGGCTGTAAATTGATGGTGAAAAACAAAGCCCAGCTTTCAGAAAACCTCACTTTCTGTTGAAGCATATCAATAGAGACTGGTTTTCACAAGTGCTGAACATACAGCAGCTCCCTGGTGACCCCAGGAGCAGGTTTTCTAATTATGCCAGAACTTGGTACTCTAAGCTCTTGAAAATCTGATCTTAATCATAGGCACTAAGCAATTTATCTCCTCTCTCACCATCCCCCAAATCCACTCCCACAAGGATTCCAGCAACGTGAAGTCTGTTGTAGAGCTGGGTACTAATGGAGTGCATTTTCTATGCCACTCAAGAACTTAATACCACACATTTCTTAGTTTCCTATTAGTATATATTCTTTGTTGATATTGATGGGAGTTAAATATCTGTTCTTGACATGAGTCACTAACACCAAGCACCTGCAGTCTGGAGACATCACTTCAGAACACCACACTGTCCTTGTGAGTAACAACTCATCCTTGCCATCAGATGAAAGGGAAAGAACAGTTTTTGATGTCAGATTACAGCTGTGATGTGAGAATATTCTGTTCAATAGAATGACCTGTGTTACCTTTTGTTAGGGAAGTGTCAATTATTAAAAGCTTCATTAAAAAGAGAGAAGAGATGAGGAAGACAGAAAAGGCCTTTAAGAAAGTTGGGCTGTCAGGTTCTCTCAGAGCAGTAGCAGCGCTTTTCGCACTGCTGTGTGAGCTGAATCACACCTGACATTTACTCCAACTCAAACCTACCTACAAGTTACACAGTCAATCAACATTCATTAGAGTCAAAAGTTAGGATCTATCGAAATGTTTTTCTCTTCTGAATTTCGCCCCCCTTAACAGATCCTCCATCAGTAGCTTTCCAACCTCACACTACGCAAGACAGCAAACTCTGCAGTGAGCTCTGTGCATGCAGTGGACATTTAGCCTGTGTTGTGAAGGTGGGACATGATGGAAGTCCAGAGATAAGTGTAACTGAGAGGCAGATACGACTGCTGATACACAGTTCACACAGATGTGCACCACAGCTCTTCATTGGACCTGTCCAAGTCGTTGTGATACCAACCTACTGCTATCGGCTCTTCACCACCAGGGGTTCCAAGTGAGAGCTGAAAACGTGTGGCATTTGAGATTCCTATCCTGCCTTGCCAGTTCCTCCCACCTAATCAAGTTTTGATAAGCTATCACTTGTACAGCAGGTTGTGAATTTACAGATTAGACAACAGAATCAACTCAGCTGTGCTCAAATCATGACAGTCTCAGCTGTAGTGCAATGAACTTGGACTGCAATGTGAAAGCATTAAGCAGTGCTGCTGCTCAAATGCAGGGCATGCTTCACAAAGTCAAGCAACTGGAAAGCCCAAAAGATAGAATCCTTTATCTCTCCTTCTGTTACATCAAAAAGACAATGAAGCCCTGTAAGGAAATCACCAAAGGTTTTGTTACATGCCTTAGCATTAACTCTTAGCACCAGATAATGCTCAAATGTAACTGTTATGAGGTTGTCATTTGCTGGAGGATTTGATCCAGAAGGCAGGCTATGACCCATATGTAAACAGCTGAGTGAGTTATGCATTAAGTTATTGACAGTAAACAATTTTACAAGTGCTTATTTGTTATAAAAACACAGAACAGTTGCTGTATTTTCCCTAACTATAAAAAACCTCTCAGATTTATACATTTGAAAGCTCAGAGATGTGGCTACAAGTCTCTGTTGGGAGCATCCCTGCTGGACCTGCAGGTGCTAGCAGTGGCATTTTTAACACCTTTGGTACCCTGGCATCATTTTTCAGCCTCCATGGATTTTCACCAGATCTCTACTAATTATCTCTTCAATACTACACTCCCTGTACTTGTTACAGAAAAAAACATTTCCTAGATTAGGGTTCACTGCCTGTGTTCTGCTTTGGCTGTAAAATTAGGTTTATTTCATGAAGCAGAACAATGCCAAGAGCAAGGAGGGGTGGTGAGAGTCACCCTAGCAGCATCCTGCTCAACACCACAGCAAATTAATTCCCTGTGGGAGGATGAAAGAATACTTCAGGTCTTACCAGGAGATATTGGGACACCATTAGTATCCAAGTAACCTCAATGCATCTCTACATTAATGGAATCATATTTCAACTGAAGAAAGGGCTGCAGCTGTCAAGTAAGAGCATTACCCACAGTAGGAACTGCAGAGGTTGCTGTAGCAAATAAGCATCCCCCCCCCCCCCCCTCTTTTTTTTTNAAAGTAAGATGCCTGATAGATATGGTTGCCAGTTTGCCATCTGAACTCTTCACTCAACACCTTATCAATAAATCCAAAGATTTTTCCATTAATTTTCATGGAGTGACTTTGGAATTAAACTGGCACTGTTTGCCCCTTACTGACAGCTATTTGCAGAAGGGAAGCTGCTTTATGTAATCAATCTGAGCACCTGTTTGTCTAATCAGCCCACATCATCAGACAGATCACACGGCTGCTACTGCATCTTGCACAGATACATTCTGAGAGAAGAATTTGTTGCCATTTCACATTTTTAATCAAGGTGGCAGGAAAAAAACAACCCCACAGCAAATCAACGCTGACAAAATAAAAGTCAGATTCCATCTCACAGATATTCATAAAAGCAGGAGGAAAGAGAATTGTAAAGCTGTTTTTAGAGCAGATTTTAAAATGCAAACCTAATTTTTCTCCCAGTATTCCAACTGAGACCTTAGAGTAGCCTTTCAGTATCTAAAGGGGGCCTACAGGAAGGCTGGGGAAGGACTATTGACAAGGTCTTGTAATGCCAGGACAAGGGGCAATGGGTTTGAACTGGTAGAGGGGAGATTTAAACTGGATGTTAGGAGGAAGTTGTTTGCAGTGAGGGTGGTGAGACACTGGCACAGGTTGCCCAGGGAGGTTGTGGCTGCTCCCACCCTGGAGGTGTTCAAGGCCAGGTTGGAGGAGGCCTTGAGTGACCTGTGCTAGTGGGAGGTGTCCCTGCCTATGGCAGGGGGTTGGAACTGAATGATCCTTGAGGTCCCTTCCAACCTTACCATTCTATGGTTCTATGATTCACTGATACAGGAAAGCTATGGACAAGGCCTGAAGTTAATGAGCACTTCACATCCTTAAGTTTAAAAGCATTTTAGAATAGGAAGGGGAAAAAAATGAAGTAAAAGATCAGCAGTGGGTGGGATATGCCTTCAGTCTCCCAGTAGGATATGAAGGACATAAATGACGAAAACAACACCACCAAACTCTCCCCAGTGAGTTCTGCTATGAGAATCCACCCTTGAACAGAAACATTTGCTGAAAATCTGATGCAAAGTGTAACTTTGGCATACTCTCCACTGAGTTACTGGGCACTGCTGTCATTTTTATTGCTCTGCTTAGTTTCCCACTCTGTTGCAAAACCAATTTCCTATAAACACCTGAGCAAAACGCCTGACATCAAACAAGTTGAGCGGCAGCACCAATTCCAAAACCTGGAGGACATTCACATTGAATTTGTACAATAATTAGTTCAGAAAGCAAGGGATTGGACAGCATGACATGTAAAATGCTTCGGCATCTTCCTAGACAGACTGGAATGGAAAATTACTGAAGAAGAAAGAAATCTGCCATCTACTATCCTGATGCACAGCAATAACGTGGAGAATCAGCTAGGACATCTAATTGTATGCAACTCAACTGCACTAACACTGGTCTGAGCATTTCAACTTTAACTCTGAGCTCAGTACCCTACAGAGAACAGGAATCTTCTCAGAAGTTCCTAAGTGTGTCTTGGAGGGACAGTATTCAAATACTGAACATCTTTTGAGTTTCTGTTCACTCATTCACTGCTCTATGAGCAATTTGAAAATACCACTCTGCTATTTCTGAGCCAAGGTAGTTCACATGGAAAACTAAGCAAAGGAACAAGTCTTAGAGCTTGGTAATCTGTTACAGATAAAAGGTTTGCAGTGAGAAAGATGCATCAACAACACTGCTTATTTTAAGCCATTAGGAAAAAACCTCCTCTAGAGGTACATGAAAGAATTCTAGCTGCTTTTTTTTTTCCTTTTTTCTCAGATTGATTATGGACTATAGCATGGAAGTCTGTATTTCCTACACATCTTCCACAAAACAAACAAACAAAACCCCACAAAACCAAACAAATGATGATTCTCCAAAGACCTGGTCTATATGTTTTTGTACATAGAAGTTCCACAAACATGAAGAAAGCCACTAAAGACTGAACTGTAACATTCTGGTTTCATGTGTGGTTGGAAGAAAAAACAGGACATCAAAGTTACAAAGAACAGAAAACAGTGAGACTAAGGTTAAATGATAATTCCTCTTCACCTGGGGAGTGACCTGAGGCTCATAAACCAAAACATTTCACCTGAGAGACACAAAAACATCTAGCAGAAACACAGTAGATTTTCCTTAGTAATGACAGGAGAGTCCCTTGATTTCCTCTACTAAGAGCTGGGTTGATTACTGGCCCATGCAAGGCAGCATGATGAAGCTGCACATCATGCAAGGAGCACATTCTGTGTCACCAGTGCATGGGATGACCCAGCACAGCCCTGCAGCTGACTGCTCCCACGGCCTGGGCACTGCTCTATGTCCACTGTGCTGAACTATTAGCACCACAACATCTCTTTGCTCCCTTACCAAGAGAAGATAAATCTTTATCTGCTATCTCAGTGTTTATCCCTTCCATATTCCTATGAATTCCATTAGGCTTTAACATGAGTTGCCGGAAGTCAAAATTAAAACAGAATAAAGATCTTGCGGGTTTTTTTTTTTTTGTTTGTTTGTTTTTGTTAATTTTTGGGTTGGTTTTCTTGTCTAATGATAGAGAGCCAGTTCTAGACATTTACTAATGGTGAGGGATCTCCTGTTCTATAGGCAGACCCACTGAGGTCCCAGTAGTACTACTTCTGGAGCCAGATGCTAACATCCAATGCAGGGAACGCAGAGGGAGGACTCCTTGCACCATCATAATCCTTTCTCAGCTTCTTCACTTCTGCATACATCTTTAGGTGCTCTTTCCCACTTTACAGACTGCAGCATATTTCTCCTTTCACACAGACTGGCTTCATTTCAGCCTGATTCTGTGTCTTACTGGCCTTTTTACAGATACCTTAGGGCCAGACCACGTTTTGGCTATCAAGAACTTCAGTTTAATGTATTACTGCCATGCTAAAAAAGCTCTTTATCTATCACTGCTATCAATATGAGATCATCTCTGTTCCTTGCTGGATTGCTGAGTACATGGCTTGGTGCATACTATGCACATAGGAAGTAGCATTTGGTGAAGTTCAGACCTGAGAGGAGCCATGTCTGCTTTTGTTCCTCTTGCAGTGCTTCTGTCCTAGAACATTGTTCATAAGGAGGAGGGTGGCTCTGCCCTCGTATTTATTCTTTACCATGCTCTTACTGCAGAGCTGGAGGGTTAGGCAGGGAACACTACATTTTTTTTTTTTTTTGGTGAGCATTTTTTATTGTAATGAATTTCAGCATTCTTCTAGTTTATGTCCCCAGAAGCCTTTAAGTAACAAGCCTCCAGAAATCCAGTTAAATATTGGGAAAGTGCTACATCAGCATTAAAGGCAGTTGTTAATATCTTGTGGGGGCTGCAAGCAGCTTAGATCGCATTTAAGTGGCCCCTCTGGCTGCCACACAGGCCTGTGTTACTCATCTCTGGAGGGAGATGTGTCCAGTCAGCTCTACCCACAGCCAAATATGTTTATTTATTACAGCACCACGTTCTCTGAACTCTTCTGCTCAGTTCTCAGGCATGTCTGGTGTAATGGGCAGGATTAAAAGAATGCTTCTGAGTACATTTGGTTATCTTTACATTTTTTCTGCAAAGGCTACATGTATGGAGACAGAAGCTGCCTCTTAGTTTTTAGCAGCACAGATAAGTGATCCTCTTTGGCTGGAAAATATACCCTGCAGCTGTCCCTGTTTTTCACCCCCAAAAGTTAACTATCCTCCTTGATCTCAGTTGTAATGTACTGAAAATCAAGGCATAGAAATATCAGATAGTCCCACAAGGGATCATCCTTTTGGAAACAATTCTCTCTTAAAAAAAAAACAACAACAAAAACCAAAACCCCAAAACAAACAAGCAACGAACAGGAAGGGAATTCCTGGCTGGGTGCAGAGTTTAACAGCAACTCTGCCCCCAGGCAAAGGCAAATTAAAATACTGTGTAAACAAAGATTTGTTTTCTGATGCTACAGGCTCTACAGACAATCTCCACATGGAAGAGGCAGACAGAGCAGGAAGGCATCCTTAAAGGTAGGTACTAGTAAACAAAAATTTATGTTTCACATTTCCTGCCACAAACTCCCAAAATCATATAGTGCTAAGGAAACCATGAAACAGGCTCCTGGAAGACTTTTAATACACATCATAAGGAACACCCCAGCAGTGTGTACAACTACACTAAGCAGCATTGCAAGCATCTGTTTTCCCAACAATTTGCTCAGAACTCACAACCAAAACAATTGGACTGAGAGAACCAGAGGCCAGGTTCAAAATTTCAACGTTCTCTTGAAAACTCACATACTCATATGGTAGTGGAAAGGCTTTGAAAAGTTCTAGCAAGACTTACTACCAAAGAGCAAATGCCTGTAGTATACATCAGACATGTCAGCTGCAGTTTCCCTGCCAAAAAACCCCAATCATTTATGCAAAACAAACTCCCAACTAGAGGCCAAATTTGAAAAGCGAACAAATATTTGGAGGAAGATAAAGCACCTTTGAAGAAGAGCAGAAGAAAAGCTCCTCTGCTTTTGCCTGCTGTTGGGACTATTCTCTAGAGTTTCAGAAATGTTTCCTTCCCTTCTCTTTCAGCCATGATGATTTCAGGAATCTCTGAAATGTCTTCAGTAGACAGTTGTACAATGGCTAAGTGACTCAGGCAGGCAAACATTGCTGTAAAAACCTTTCTGTTGGAAGATCTGTATTTCTGATTCAGTAGGAAAGAATGTGGCTATTGGAACAAGAACACACAGCTGAGTATCAAGTGTAGGAGAAGAGGAGATACTGAAAAGGCTTCTATCTGTCAGTTGCGAGTTAAACAGCGCATCACCAACACGGATAAAGGCAGGTCCCAGCCCCCAGCAGATGGTAAAAACAAATATAACTGAATAAATATCTTCCCTTAAATATCAACCCTGCAGATCCTGGTTTAAGATTTTATTCTCACGACCAGTCAAGAAACAAATTACTGCTCAGACAACAAGAGGAATTTGGCAGTCTGGATTGCCGCACGCACCCTGTGAGATGCTATGCAGGCACAAACCCACAGTCACGTTTTTAGGCAACTCTGGTTTGGTCTCAAACTACAGCACTAGTAGGAGGGTGATTTCAGCTACTTCATTTCACCAGGGGACACACACATCCTGGCTTGTCAAGGACTAGATTTTGTGTTGTCTGACAACTACAGCAACATGGCATTTTGGGATTGGAAAGAACCGGAGCTAGATCATTTCTCTGAGGGTGAAATTTCACTATACAAAGTCCTTGGAAGTTTTCAGCTAGAGGGATCCAAAACACCACACACAGCTTTATACTCCCCTTCAGCTTTTCTCTTTCAAGAGAAGACACTTGAGAGAATTATATTTTGCAGAAAGGTACATTACGGAGATTCAAGAAATCTGCTGATACTTTTGTGCTGTGTGGGTCAAAAGATGAGGAGACAGCAGTGTGTCAAACACTAACAGCAGAGGTTCTTCCAGTAACAGACTGTCGTGGTAGGCCTAAGCAAGCCAAAATAGGCTTACACATGTCCTGCTTGCCCAGACGTGTTTTTCAGCTCGCTCTCCTTCTGTTTTGGGGAGAGCAACTGCAGGAAAGAGGACAAAGAATCTGGAGCCACTAAGTCTGAGGTCTGTGGCCTGCCTAGACTCTGCAGTAAAGTACACAGGGTTGCCTTGTGCAAGGCTGTGCTCTGCCCTAAAAAGGGTAAAGCAAGCCTATGGCTTCACCTAATATGGTGAATCTTGGCTAACTGCCATTGGATTGGCTATTCTGTGTCCAGA
>VWYK01079220.1:29369-60011 GCA_013399775.1 Semnornis frantzii | reverse complement strand
GCACACCACACCACATCCTGCCTGCACCTGAAAGCCCAGATGGAAGCCCTGGAGATAACATCACCCAGAGAGCCAGGTCAGAGATCATCTGCCTCCTTTCTCCAGTACCCAGAAGCCTAGAGAAATGCCAAAGCCTCTAACGGCTACCGACAGCAACCCCACCATGAGCCTTGAGTACTGTCGGATAATATTTTTTGTGAGTAAATACCAAAAGCCTCTTGTAATCATTAATTGCCTTCTGCCGTAAGCAGAAAGGAGCTCCTTGCATCCATCTAGTGAGCAAGTGGTGCACTGTCCGCATACGGTACACTGACCGCAAAGCCTTCTCTGCCAGTTTAATGGAGTTCAATTAATGTGTATATATTCACTAGTTATTCCTAGATCCCATAATAACCTGTATATAGTTTCCATAATGATGCCTAGAACCTATTATGATTATTAAATTGGTGATTGGGGTGACAAGTTCTGAATATTTAATATTAATAAGCTACATTAATTTTTTTTTTTTAAACATCATCTCACAGTAATTAATTACCCCCTCCACTACACAGGCTAAATGGGAAGCACATATGCTGAGCTATCATCACACCTAGCACAGCTTTGCTTTACAAGTAATGCAGCTGATACAGAATAAGGGACTCTATCAATGGCGAAACAAGGGGATTTACTGAGGAAAAACACTTGTCAAATGCCTGGTTTCTATCACTATTATTTATGGTGCTTTTGTTACAATGGCTGAAAATATAAAAAGATCCCTTTGGGGCTGGCCATCTCAGGCTGGCCTTGATTTTTGTGAAGACCACAAAGAGGACATAATTTCTGGATCCCATATTTTGCTTTCCTGTCAGCGATGGTTTTTCCACATCTGGTTTTAGCTAGTAACACAAAATTGCAAAGAAACATGAATGACACCAGAAGAGCCCAAGGCAGGGTACATGTGCTTCACATTTCAAATATCACAGAATTTAGATAAAACTAATAAGGAAAAACTTCTGTAAACTGTGTAAGTGGGTTGAAATGGGCTTAGGTCTGCAAACAGGCAGGATACTACACAAGATAATAAACGGACACCAGTTACTAAAATTACAGTGATCAGAAGAGTAAAGATGGAACAGTAAGAATTATTCATAGAGAAATAATTGCTTCAGATTAGTGAGATAATAAAAGTGACTCATTTCTATAGCTGGGATGAGGTAAAACAAATTCTTCCCAACAAACTTTGCAAAGATACACAGAGAGGAGCTGCTGACAGTAAAGGAAATGAGTCCATTTTATAGCCCATGTTTTGAGTAAAGGAATTTCATGCTTTCATAGTCCAAAACTGACACATTCACAACTCCTCAAGTCACGTTTGTTTTCATCTCTCCTTTCCTTACACACATGGACACACCACAAAAGGCAGAAAATAGGAAGAGCCAGAACATTTACTTTTCAACCCATTCTGTAGGGCTTGATGTCCACACAATCTTTGTCTTCAATTCCTTATTTCTGCACGTATCAGTGACCAGAGTGTAACATAACAGACTGAAGGCTAGTGTGAACTGGAAATCTCTTCAAGCAGGACTCCAGTGGAGTCACAAAATACGCGTCTGATATGCAACAAGATTTCTCACTTCAAATGTGGGTCTTAAAACTGAAACTAAGCCACTTAAAAAAAAAAAAATCTCATCAGAAACAGGTCACCTTACTAGAGGGGCACAAAGCAGGAAAACAGGACTAGTGCAATGAGTCCTGCACATAAATATGATGGTTGTACTTGATGCATACTCTGCATAAGGCAGCAGAATAGGAAGGGGAAGCTGCCTTGCAACTAGAAGTGGCCACCCTGTTCCCAGAGATTTAGCTCCAGATGGATCGTACTGCCCCCATAACTGGATGGGAATAATTAGAAATCCAGATGAATATTTATGCTTGCACTTCCTCATCAAGGAAACACAACAGCTAAATGCATCCTGCAGTAAATACTGCCTCATTTCCTAGCATAGCTGCCTCTGGCTACCTAGCAGCTCTTATTAAATCCTGTCTTACCTCTGCTCCCAACAAGGCAGCACGGTTCAGCAGGTAGAATTGCACCCCAGTGACCTGCTTTACTCCAGGCACTGTCATTATCTGGGGCTGACTCCCAGCCAGTGAATCATGAAGATGAAGCCTCTTTGCTTTCCTTGCTGTTCAGACTTTTCTGTAATGATGATGATGATGATAATTCCTTTCTCATCAGCCAAATGAAAGAGGAATGACAAGGACTGTTAACGATTTGTACAACACTCTGATAACGTGCAGCATGATTTAGGTGTATTTGAGTTATGCCAGCTATGAAAAAGAAATCACAAAAGTACACTGGAGCGTGGAGTGACATTTTATGCTAATTATTGGTGGGGAGAGAATGAAGAAACTGTCCTTCCTACACCCAGAACTAATGAGACTCGTTTGGTTCCTGTTTTTACATAATCTACTTATGAGAGCACAGAAAATCCCCACCCTATCTGCGAGATATACACAGAAATAAATCTCCTCCCACAGAGATTTGCCTCAAACATGGAAGCAATCAGAATGTTTAGGCTTTGATGGAGGCCAAAGAGGAAAATCACCTTACAAATTAAAAACTGGGCCTTCTAAAATAACCATTAGAAAATGTCTATAGCAGCACAGTATGAAATACTGGTAATGATGTCCCAGCCCACAAGCCAGCCAAGGTTTTTCCTGGGCACAACTGTTTTGCTTTTGACAGTGCTGACATACTCTGAATAAACTTCAAATGAGGTTCACGCACCAGGTTGTCCTTTTCCCCTTCAAAAAAAACCCCCAAAACAAAACAAAAAAAAAAAAAGCCACCAAAAAATTACACACATCAGGTTGTACACTGACAACTGCAGCCAAGTGAATCACTCTCTCATGTACCTGTATTAGAAGAAATTTAAGAGTGCTCTATAAAATATTATCTTGCAGTGCCAATACTTTTTTCTGGTCAGATTTTACTTAACCATTTTTTACAGAAACAAACTCAGCAGTTCCATCAAACTCATAATCGAGCTGCTGCTCTTATCAGGTTGTTCAGAAGCATAAACGGATTTTAGTCTCAGAACAAAAATATCAAGGAGAAAGTCTTTAAAGAGATGTAGAAGAACTTAAATGGTTGAGCTTTGCTTCACTACAAGCTGCTAAGCAACTGCTTTGTCACCTTACTTGTACAGTACTCTATATACACATCTTATATGCACGTCTTGGATGTCCTTGCATATTATCCTGCACTCTGTGCTTCCCCCAGTTAGTTCTGCCTTCAGAAATCCATAGGGTGAAAACGTGGCAACACTTCCACAGCATAGCAAAAAGAGCAAGACACACTTCAGCTAGTTTCTATTAAATTTTGAGCTGATTAAGGTAAGTGATGACATGCTTTGACCTCCAATTAAGGCATGTGAACAAGTGTTTCTTTGCAGACAAATTATCAATAACATTTTAATTAAGGTTTGATTGAACCGAAGCAATTACCACATGGCAGCAGGTAGTGAGCAGCACAGAGCCTGGGGCATCGTTCCCCTGCAAGGGCTGGAGGAAGAGGCAGTAATTACTATTGACGAGGCAAATCTTGCAGGCATGCTCAGATGAGACAAACCTCCCTCAGCTTGCCTTGTCTACAGATTGGGTATTTGCATAAATGTGTTCTCTGGCCAACAAAGGCTGTTGTAGAGACTACCCAAAGATGGCAGCAGGCCAGCCACTTACCTAGCAGCCAAAGTCCATGTCCCTTTGTATCCCTTGAATCCCAATCTGGAGACTAAATCTCACTAAGTGGAGCTGTAGGTAGATGAGCGCTATTGATGAAGGTCCTTGCCTTTGCAGTCACTTCCTATCATCCTAACAGCATCCAGCTATGGAGCTTTTTTTTCTGCTTGACATATCCTGTCCCCCCAGGGAAAGTCTGAATGTTTTTGGAAATAAAAATACTGTGAGACAGAGCATGGGCATGATTTTACATACTGCTGTAGCTGTCCAAAAGCTTTACTTCAGCACTGTCTCTGCACTAGCCACACAAAGCAGTAACCCATCCTGGGCCTTCCCCACCATGTTCCAGTACAGCTTTTACATTTCTTTCCCAGGCACCAATCCCGAAGTGGGCAATGCCTTTACTTCATTTACACGAGGTTGTTCCACATGCAGATGCCAGGTTTATTACCCTTCATCTCCCTGTTCCCCACAAGATCAGGCTGACACCATCCTCAAGGAATGAGAGCACCCTGCCAGGACAGTTATCTGCTGTGTGACCATTATAAATTATTGCAGTAACAATCACTGCTAACAGCAACTGCCCCTCACCTCCTGCCTGTTTCTGCAGTCCTCTCCTTGCCTCTGTTCCTTGCGAAACACCAAGAGAAAGATAAAATAAATAAAAATAAATCCCTATATCTACTTCTTTTTCATTCTCTACCCGTTATTTTTGTGGAGTTTTTTTTTTTTTTTTTTTTTTTTTTTCCAAGACTAAACAAACTCAAATGCTGCAGTACAAACCAAGTGGCTACACACAAATGTTGACAGAACTTTTCTTTTGAGTGACCTCCGTCATGCCCTTCAAACACATCGCAAGCTATCCTTGCTGATGAGCAGCTATCACATCTCCCAAGGCTTCAATCACACTAGGAACAGGATATCTACCTATTCCGCATCCATCACTGGAATGATCTAAGCTTGGATTAAGAAATAAGCACCAAGCCATCTCATTTCACAGTAGGGACATTCGAAAGACTGATCTCCTCATCTTTACAAAACAGATTTCCTTGTACAAAAAAAATAACAAACCCAAAAGCAAACCTCAAACAAAAAACTCCAACACTTCTGTGCATCCAATTTAAACATTCTGCACTTAGTTACTTCCACAACTATGCAAAAGTATTTGCAAGTGCATTTGCAAACTGTGATTACGGTCTTGCAATGTCTAAAATTTCCATCATTTTATATGTTATTTTTTATACTTTGTGGAGTAAATTTCTCCAACCAACTGCCCCTGACTTCTCGTTGCAGGTCTGGTGAAATTTTGTTAGTATTTATCACATGCAGTGTCAGACAGAAATAGTGAAAGTACTTCCTACAGACAGATGGATGCTCCTCTGAAGAGCACAAAAGCAAACTAGGCAAAGAAAGAAAAAGAGAAGTGGTATAAGCATGCCTAAGCTCAGTACACATTGTGTTACCTCAACTCTGTTTGCTTTTCCTCCCACATCTGCACACACTCCTTTGTAAATGAAGTTATTGCCTACACAAAGGTAGCAGCAATGTGGATGAATCCTGCAATCCAAACCCCTTTCAGGTATCATCCATGCTGGGACTAGAGCAGTATCCCAGTTCATCGCACCTGAACACATCCCCAGGCTGCCTATTAACCACAACACCCCTGCTGTGTTATGCTCAAGTGACATGGCTAAGAATTTGACCTGCATTTTACACCATGAAAGCAAAGAATCACTGAATCAGGATTTGCTTTCAACAGGGGCTTGTAGAAATTCACTCTGGTGACCAGTGTAACAAAGATACCAGGGATCTTTGCATACAGGCAGTGCTCTGAGCTGCAGGCAGATGGACTCCAGGATGCTTATGAGTTCCTTTCAACTTGAGATATTCCTTGATACTCAACAAGAGCAACTGGGAAAAGTGACTACCTGAAATGTAAGACGTATTTGTCAAACATCATCTGATGATTTGATCACCTGTGTTCTTGAAAAGTTTGATTACAGCTCAAAGCTAGGAGCTGTAGATTCCCCTCTGCAGTGTTGCAGCAGAGTTTTCTCTCAACACATCCATCATGCGGTGGTATCTTCATAGGGTTAATGCAGAGGTGACAATTTCTCGTCTCTGTTGTCAGATACCCAGAAAATGGATTCTAGGAAGTCTGTAAAGATTTGTTCTGAAGCTTTTCAGTCTGTGTACCAGTTCCTCACAGACTGTTGGCAATGGGGTCAGACAAGGAGGAAGGGGTAATCAGTGGCTGTTCATAAACCTCAGACTGTTACCTCCTCCTTCATCTGCTTCCAAGAATAGTCATGAGTGCTGACATTACATTTCTGCACTCAGGAAGAAATCCTTCACAAAACATCCAATTAAAAGTTAAAAACTTTTAGATGCTGATTTCCCAAGCTGGCCAATGGAAATTTCCGATGTGGTGTTTTAGGTGCACCTGCAGGACCAGAGAATGGAGGGGCAGCCCTCTGGACTCTATCCTTGGTCAGAATCTGATGAAAGTAATAGTGAGCAAATTCTCTCGTAGAAGGTGCTGCTTCATGGGCTGCATAACTCAGAATCACCAGGCCTGATCTGCCTTCCTCAACCAAAGACCAGCCCAGCAGCCGGCACAGGTAGATGGGATTAGTCCCCACCAGCTCCCGCAGCTCTTCGCTTACCACCCCGACTGTAATTAACCTTTCAGCAAACACACTGCTGTTGCCATGGGAATCCACCCTGGACATAAAGATAGTTTCATTACGTGCTGCAGACACCAAGGAGAAGTCATGCTGCTGACATGCGCCGTCAGGAACGGCTGTCAGAGCACTGGTGGGAATCGCTGCTCTGGGGAGAGATGGGATGCCAGCTCAATGGGAAAGTCAAGACCAGCTGAGGGAAATTAAGGCCACGAAAGGGGCCAGAGAACTCAGAAAGCCACGTCACAGCACTTCAAATCACCTCTCCCTCCACTTCTCCAGAGTAAGCAGTCACTGCAGCAAAATCAAAATTCAAGAGCAGAAGGAAAGAGAGGAGAGCACTGCTCTGTATCTCCCCGTGGAAACGGAATCACATTGTGATGGTTTGGGAGTTCCCTGCCCCCCCACACTTTGTAAAACCCCCCAGACTAGACTCAGCCAGATGGAAGTTAAGGACTGAAGCTCTATTTACAGCTTAGCACAATGTACAAGCAGAGATATACACAATAGGCATGAATATTACAGAAATATTCAAGTTAAAGGTAATACAGAAACACAATCCCCCTCCCAGAAATCAGAGTCCCCAGGAGGGGCTCCCAACCACCCTTCCACCTTCTTCCCACCCTTCTACCTTACCCCAGGGTTTGACTCATGCGCAAGGTGAGTTTGGAGGACTGGCCAGGAGGGTTAGAAGCAGAGTTGTTAGTGAGGTTATTCAGCAGAGAGGAGAAGACCCAAAACAGCTAGAGAGACTGAGACTCTCTGAGAGAGTGTCTTACCTATGTTTGTGTTCTAATTCTTATACATCTCAGAAGCCTATGAGTGAAGCAGCCATCACCATTGCTTTTCTTTTCACAGCCTATAATTTTTTTTCATTAAAATATTCCAATTAGCATCAAACCAGCACACACTGAACAGCCATGCAAATTAGGAAAAAAGAAAAAAAAAAAAGAATTAGCACTTTAGCCTAACATATAAAGGGCATGGAAACTCTGCAAGAGTGTTTATTTTTGAAGTGAATGCAGTAGGCTTATCCACCTGAGGAATAAGAATCACAGAATCTAAACAGTACCTTCCCAGCTAATATTCAGTGTGCAGGCCACAATTTGCATTACAATCACTGTCTGCTTTCTCCTCAGAAAAGGCAGCATAATAAGATTTGCAATTTACTGCACATTACTGTAAGATTCTCAGGTTTTATTGAAATTTATCAAATAATATTTATTAGTACCCTAGAAAGCCTTTAATTCAATATTAATCTACATCTATCAAGTAAAGAACCAAAAATACATTTTGAGTTGCATCACCTTCTCTCTTGAAAAAACCTGCATGTGCACATTCACTGACTTCCAAGATTCAGTGCCCAGTACACCCTCAATCTCTGAGCTTGCTGGTGCACATTTGCTGTCCCTTCACAGCCCTGTATGCAAATGTATTTTGCCTTTCTCAGCACACTTAATGCTTAGGAACAGTTACTACACAGGTATCAAAGCAGTCCAACCACCTTCATTACTAGAAGACATTCTTTACGAGCACAGAAATCCCTGGGTTGGAAGGGACCTGTAGAGGTCAACTAGTTCAAGCCCTGGACAATAAGCAGGGACATCTCCCACTAGATCAGGTTTCTCAGAGTCTCATCAAGCTTGACCTTGAATGTTTCCAGGGACAGGGTCTCCACCACCTCTCTGGACAATCTGTGCCAGTTTCACCACCCTCAGAGCAAAGAGCTTCTTCTGGATGTCCAACCTAAAGCTACCCTGCTCTAGACTTACATTTAATTCTTTTCATGCTTTCTTGAGTATGAAGGCAACCAGTGGCTGCCAGTTGAGTTTCTCGTAGCTGGAAGCTTTTAAATATATCCACTGTCTTTACAGATCAAGCACAATTAATGTCCTTTTCTACTAAACAGCTTCAGTTTAAGATCAAAACACACTAATAAAATTTTGCTTTCTTCAAGGCACTGTGGCAATGACAATCCCAGAGGGGAGGCACAGCAAACACTCTTCACCTCCTCTCCACTAGCTCCCTGCTTAAAAGGCACTCAGCTACATCACACAATGCCTTTTATCACTTGGAGTATCAAGTAATCATTTTTTGCTTACCCGTTACAACCTTCTGAAATGAAAGTGCTGGAAAGCCACTGCAGCTCTATTGAATAATAAAGTTTATCCTTTGCTAAATTGCAGCAGTTGCTGTTGATACAATTTTAGATGTTCTTGCTTTGGTTCATTTTTAATGAGACTCTGCAATCAGGTATTTAAATCAGAGGGTAAAAAGCCTAGGGAAAACCTGAGAAAAAGTCCTGTGTAAAACAATCTCAGGTCTTACAGAAAATTGGAGGTGACAAGGCACCTGAGCTCACCTTCCAACAGCATCCTAATGTGGGGTTGAGCGCATTCCTGGGATTTGAATTTTAGACATTAAGTGCTGTAAAGTGTGGGAAGATGTCAGTACAGTCCTGAGGAGTCAGCAGGGCCAGTTTGCTAAATCACTGCTTCTTTAAACTTACATTCTGCACTTGGAAATCACTGTGAGAATGTCAATTAGTGCAAGCCGTGGTGTGCTAAGCAGCTGAGTACAAGGCAAACTTACTTCTGGTTTGTAGTTTTAATGTAAGAAATTCATGAGCTTAGCAGTGAAACACATCTAGTGTTGTAGTAGAGAGGCAGATGCATATCGAAGAGACATCAGTCTAATAAAGCTTCACTCAACACTGTAGTCCCTTTTTTGAAGCTCTATGTGCAGTGTCTCTTTAAAAGCAAGGATTTAGGACATGACCCATTGTTGCCAATCCGTGACTTGAAAAGATGTCCTATTTCTAGAAATACTTTTGCTGCTATTCCTTTCCCTCTGTGTCCCCAATCCTTCATCACTTGGGTTTTAAAAATTTATTGCTTATCCTCTATTCCCCCAAATGCCATTTTCTATCACTCCCTGCTGTCTTCCTCTGCACTTGTCTGGAGTTCTGAGTTGTAATAGATTACCTGAACTCGGTACCATCTCCAGAGGAGTCACCATGATGACACGATTCAGGGAAATAAAAACATCTCAAGTCACTGATTAGCAGGAGAAAAAGGTCAGAGAGGACAGGTGAGGAGCAATGGGAGATGATGACAGATTATTATAAAGCTCCCAAGTGAGCCATCATGAATAAACCCCTGCATCCAGCTGAGAACTAGAAATTTCAGAATCACGGATGACACACTTTAGCAAACTGATTTACAGTGTTTGCCATACAAATATTCCCCCTTGAAGCACAACAGAGCTGCAAAGGGAGCATTCTTGAGTTGTATTTCAGAACATCTCACTGATGAGTACACAGCAAGAGCCCTTCTCATCTGTTTACATTCATCTACCAAGAAAATCCACCCCATGAAGGAGTGCAGGGTTCTGCTGCTTTGTACCAATGATGGAGCTCACTTCCAAAACTGACTGCAAGTAGGCAGCAGCAGACTCCTCAGCCTCACTGAGAATGACAAGCAGTGGGAAAGAAAGCTACAGATACAACCACAGGCTGCACCCCTTTGCTCTTTAGGGGAGTCAATACTGCACTCTGCAAAGGGTGAGGGGGGAAAAAAGGGAAATTGAGAAGCTGTCAGGGACTGAGAAAGAGCAGCAGTGACTCGGTATGAATTAAAAAAGCCAACGAACAAAACACAGAAGAAAACTGTACAGATGTATAGCTTGGTGCTGGATTTTGTCTTACTGCAGACAACTTCGAGACAGAACAGCCTGGCAGTGCCAGAAAGTCACTTCTATGAGAACTTGTTTGGCTATTGCTGATTATTTATTTTTCCTATTGAAGTTACAAAGGTTCTGAGTTACAGAACCCTCTGCAATAAAATTATATTTAAACAGAAAAAGAAACTATTTTAAAACCTAAACAAATGCCTGCAATAAGCAGGAAATGTATTTTACTAGAGAGTGAAGAATAGTTATTAAAATTATTATTATTAATAATAATATCTCATTGTATAGCAGACATTTTATAATTCTTATGCACATATCCAAAGTACTTCTGCATTTTAGGTGTTCTAAGCCTCATAAATCAGAATATTTTAATAAGACTTTTATGGTTTCATAATCTAATGTTTTATTAATACTTCAGGCATCACACAGGCAAACTGCTTTGCCTACAGACTCCAGGCAAGCTCTTCAGCTCATCACACTGGTGGCATTCTGTCACCTGTATCAATCACACAAAAAAGTTCAATAGACCTTCAGGCCTAAGATTTATGAATTTCCTTTGAAAAGCAACATAACAGCAGCAGCATTTCCACCTTCCTCATAGAGCTGTTTCAGGTCTCATTCTTCACTGATCACAAGTAACTCCCTCTACCCACAGAGTCTGACCTGGTAACTTGGTGAATTCTAGTGCTCAAAAGTTAGAAGAGAGAGCTCTGATGCATCTCACTTGTTTATTTTAAACACAAAACATGAGAACCATGATGTCTTTATTTACTGACCACCACTTCATCTCTTGCACAGCTTTTCCTGTTAGACACAAGCATTTCCTCTATGTCTGTTATCTCCAGGGATGTTCTCCTCTTCCCATTGCTTTAATATCTCTTTACCTAACCTTTACTGACCTAAAAAAATCCTCCCAGTGGCACGAAGAGCAGTAGGTGTGGTCGACAGGAAAAACTGGTGTCCAATACCATTTCCAAACTCACAGACAGCTAAGAAGTCACAAGATGGCTACAAAAGTTTGCAGGAATAATGTCACCGTTTGGAGAGATCAATATGAAGAAACACCAAGGAATGGTAGAAAGTGACCCAAGCCTGAAGGATTGACAAGCCTGCTCTTACAGTTGCAGCTCTAACAACATCACCCTTATAAACCTGATAACATCTGCATGCATAGGGAGAGAAAAAGAAAGTTAAACCCTGAGGAAACATCTAGGGTTGAGAGTGACAGCCATGCTGCTACAGGGTCAAGTCTTACCATTATCATTAGCTCAGAAGAGACAGAGAAGAACACAAAACCCACAAGTCATAGAATGGTAAGGTTGGAAGGGACCTCAAGGATCATCTACTTCCAAACTCCTGCCATAGGCAGGGACACTTCCCACTAGCACAGGTCACTTAAGGCCTCATCCAGTCTGGCCTTGAACCCCTCCAGGGAGGGAGCAGCCACAAGCTCCCTGGGCAACATTTGGACAAATTTGTAGCTGTTCATTGAAGCATGAGTTGGTCAAGTCTGATAAAACACAGAGTAAGAGACAGGTCACCATTAGACTTGGAGAATGTCAAACTGACACCAAAATGCTGTCAGTTCTGAAGGACTGGACACAAGGTTTGGGACAGATTTGAACAACAGTGGTGCAGAAGGCTGCACGTGCTGGAGGAAGGACCAAGTGCCAACCGCTTGTGCTTGGGATGCAGGAGTGCAGAACGAGCCAGACCTTGCTGCCAAGAACTCATCATAAGTTCATGATTTTCAAGTCTCCTATCTTTCCAGATCTCCTGAAAAAAAAAACTTTTCAGTTTCAGTGAAGCTTAGTTTCATTTTTTTGGTCTACCTTTGCCAATTTATTTTTAATAAGAATTTGAGAGGTCAACACTTAGTTTTGGCAGAGCTCTTTTATTCCTTGGGAATCATGGATTCACAGGTTTCTGAAGGAAGGGAATATTGTAACTGCTAGCCTGAAATCAGTGCAGCAAAGACTATGCAATGCATTTTCTATTCTCAAGTTCAAGGAGTATTTGCCTGCAGTGTACTTCATACTATAGAGTAAGCCATTAGAGTTCTAAGCCAGGATCCTCAAGCGGTACAAGTCACAACCCATGACAATCTGCATGCAGTGTGAAGTTTAAATTGTCTGGCTCTGTGTTTCTGGAAAACTCTCTCCTTTTTCCATACTCATAAATCATAGTCATGCCATATCCTGATATTTCTTTTCCCAGGCTAATGAGATTGCACTACTTGAGAATTGATTAAAACTATACACAACATGCCCCCAAACATGCAGCTTTCTCACAGTAGAACAGGCACCTAATTTCTAACAATCTGGACTTTATTATGATGCCCCAAAAAATCCAGCTCTGTATACAGTCGAGTTTCAAGGTAAACCACTGGAAACTGCCACCAAAATTCCATGTCCATTTTCACTCATTTGAGAGGAAGCACTCTACAGCTTAAAAAAATTGAAGGCTGCAGGCCTTCAATCCAGGAGGCCCTCTTCTATTCCTTGGAGTCACATAAAACAAAAATATGCAAATCTATCCCTGATGTCAAAGGAAATAAATGAACTGATTTAATTCAGAGTAGCAGGAAATACTGGGGACCTGCCTTCTACTCAGCTGCTGGCATCAAATGTTGATAAGGGTTTAATACCCCAGTATTGGGTAAAAGCCTGAGAAGCCATCATCAGGATAGATAACTGCAGCTGTAAAAGAGGCTGTGAATGAGGGTGAACACTTAAGAGATCTTGATAACAGCAGAGAGAATCCACTTGAAAAATACACCAGAAAGATTTATTGTTGACCTGCCAGGACTGAAGAAGTGATGCATCCTCAGCTGCATTCTAGAATGGTGCTGAACATTCAAAGTGTACATGTGGGGTGTTTCTAGCACCTTTCCTCCTCTCAACAGCTCCAACAGCCTTCAAGCAGCAGCTGCTGTGCACCAGCCACCCAGTTGCCTAATCTCTTCTTATTTCTCTCAAAAATGATTTGGTTACACTCTGACTCCTCCTGCAATTCCCACCTGCTTTGTCTCTTACCCTGCTGCGATCTTCCTTCACCAAACGCCCAACAGAAAATCCATCAACTACAAAAACATCCCTCCAGCATGCTGATCATTTTCCCCATTCTTTTATTTTAATCAGGTTGTTAAAATGGTCAATATTTACTATGATGTGCCTTGAACTCATCTGAAAATCTGTCAACCAAAACCCCCAAACCAGATAGCATCCAGATCCTTGCGTGTATTTTACAGATGTGATGCCATCCAAGCCATGATGCTCTCACACCCATAAGGAATTGAAGCTATTTGCATTTCTCTCCAACAAACTCCTTTCAGTTCAAGCTGCAACCTTGGGCCAATATAGCAAAGAGTTTTTAAGAGAGGAGATGAAATAAAATCCCTGCTAACATGTTGGACAGAAGAAAACGTTAAGCAGAGCCATGAGCACAAGACTGCACTCTGGCATTTTTGTTGAGTACATGCCACAAAAGAATTGGTAAAGATAACTCCAGTGTAAGAATGCTGCTTTTTTTTTCTTTACTTACTCATATTTTAAAAGGAACAAGATCCATAAATCTCAGTAAGAAACTCTTCAGGTTGAGGAGATTGTATCTACCCAAGAGTGCAATTGCTCATGGACGGTGCAGCCATGATCAAGCATTCATCAGCTTTTATCCAGTCTGCAGAAACATTTCTCTAATGTTCTTATGAAGAATCTGACCAAGCTACATTTAGCTATTTTTTTCTGTTTACTTGCCACACATCCAGTACTCAAAACTCTATTAACAATTATTAAAGATGGGAAACCCCACACTAAGGAGACTATGCATGCAAATTTCTCAATGCGCTGCCAAGTAAAAAGGTATTGTAGTTCTGCAGCAATGAGCCACCAAACACCTCTTTATCTACAATTTAATTCATACAATAAAGCTTTGAGAAGATCTCTTATTTACCCTGCCACCAAGAATGGATAGGGAAGTCACATTCTCTGCCATGACCACATGTAAATGCAGATGCAGGCAGGGGAGAGAGCAGCGCATGCTTCTACCAGAAATCCATCAGAGTACAACAAGGACTCAAGTGTCAAATCTCACAGTGGTGGACTTCATCAAAGAAAGAATTACAGCTTTGTGTCTTCTTTGAATCCTAGGCCAGGATTTTCTTCAAAGCCTTCCATGAAATCCACTTCTAACAATCCTATAAGTCACCTTTAATCTTTAAAGTCAGAAGCAAAAAAGGTGCAGTTTTAGAGATGCTACAAAGTGAATTCTTTAACTAGCAGACCATTTTTAGGAGCACGACTGAATTGTAACCCAGCTTCCTTTAGAGCTACACAACAATGAGATCTAAGGATGGCAGCTTTCTCTTTGTGAGAAGGGCATCTCAAGGCTTTGCTCTGAAAACAATACATTGAACAAGAGCTGCTGCTGCCAGCACACATGTTCTCCAGAAAGAAACACAACCTGATGTCACTGCCATGTGGCTGACAACGCCTTGTTACCACAGCAGAAACCCATCATCAGGTACAGGGATTTCCCTGCAGCACAGGATAAATGTGAGCAAGGAAAGAACATTTCTGTAGATACATCCTGTGAAAGTAGTGTTATAAATATGACTGTGCAATGTAATCAGAGGAAACATCTCTTTGGGAGATTTCCACAACTGTCTCCTGGTCCTCCACTCCAAACTCAGTCTGGGATCTCAAAGTTAAGTTTGCCATCACCAGAAATACAGCTTCACGCATTGAATTATGATTATATTTATTCTAATGGTTAGTACTCAACCCTGATTTTACTAATATCTCAAACCAAGTGTGTGTTTCTAGGTACTGCTGCTTTCAGGGCAGTGAATAACCTGACTGAGACAGGGCCAGTAACAGTGCAGGTCAGTGTGACACAGCAGAAGAGGGATGTTACAAACAGGACTGTTCAGGTTGCAGAAGAAAAGGCTCAGTGAGATCTTTCCAATGTATGCAAATCCCTGCAGGGAGGGTACGAAGAAGACAGAATCAGACTCTTTTCAGTGGTGCTCAGTGGCCAGCAGAGAAGCAGTGGGCACAAACTGGAGCAAGGGACATTCCCTTTGTGCATCACAAAACACTTCCCAACTGTGAGGGTGACCAAGTGCTAGCACAGGCTGTCCAGAGAGGTTGTGGAGTTCCCATCCTTGGAGAGAATAAAAAGCTGTCTGGACACGGTCCTGGGCAAGCTTGTTGAGTAAGAGAACCGAACCAGATGACCTCTGGAGGTCTCATTCAACCTTGGCCATTCTGTGATCACCATCATGAACAGCTATAGCCATGAACTCGTGCTGGGCACAAACCCTTTCATTACACATCTGGCTATCCACAGTCTTCTCCAAGTTAAAGCCTCCAGAAGGCAGCCCAGCCAATACACAGTTTAGGGCTCTCATCTGCTGTATGGGAAGCAAACACTCAAACCTCAGTTCTACATGCAGAAGAAACCTCAAATCTCAGTTGCTCAGACCTCATTTATTCCAGCTTTTTTTTTTTTCTCTTAAGCATGTTTTCTGATAAATGAGATGTGAAATATATTTCTGTTAGAGGCTACTGTCATAGAATGGCCTGAATGGAATTCAAGATTTCCATACCCAGTGAACAGAAGCTCTTAATTCTGAGATTAAATGGAGTTTTGCAAGATAAAAAGCCCTGTCTTTAAGAGAAAACTCCACTCTGGAATTTAGAACTTCTAAAGAGAGCCACAGATGGTCACTAAGTCTTAAATGAACAGTGTCAGCAGTGAACTGAAGTTTGTCATATGTTCTGAAACACCCTGAAGTGAAAGACCCAATGTTAATTGCAAAATAAATATTTCCCACTGCTGCTCTCACTTTCCCTGAGCAAAGAAAGTTTACATTGTCCAGAAGACTCAAAGTATTTATCTGCTTCCAGTACCTTGAAGTGTCACCACTGGAGGATACAGCAGTAGAGGCTCAGCCACAGATGAGCTGAACTGCAGCAGCTCAGTGAAGCAGAACCATCTGCCTCCTTCTTGCCTTTGAGTCACTCCACAACAGCCCAGATTGCACTCGTAATTCTGTCACAGCTTACAGTGCAAACAGCACTGGCTAAGCTGGTGACAAATTGAATTTAGAAGATAAGAAGTGTAAGAAATTCATTCCAGGCTTTAAAATTAAGTCTGTTTTGGAAAAGAAGAAAACCCCCTTTTATTTTGGATCTATACTAATATTTAAGCAGGCTAATAGTGAATATTCCGGCTGAGACCAGAATTACTGAGGTTTTCCTACAGCAGTGGATTTCTTCTTTTCATTCACTGCATTAATATCTTTTACAAATATGCTGAAGCCACCACTTTGAATGGCTTTAACAACTTAGGAGCTATCGATCTTTGCACCCAATTCCAAGAGCTGATGAATGTTCTTTTTCCACTTAAGGAGAAGAGAGATGACAGAGCTCCCGTCTCTTGGGACTGAAGAACCTTTGTGACTGAAAACCAGCTAGGTCTTTTTTCCTCCTGAGGGAGGAAAACCAGAGAAAAGTGGTCATGTAGATGTTCTTTAACAGGCAGTGCTTAAACTGAAGGTCTGTAGCAACGTGAACTGCTTTTTATAGCTGCTTTGTTTGTGGCCTGGGCACAGGAGCCAAGGGAGACTGCTGCATTATTTGCTGGATGTTGCTGTTACTGCAAGATAAATGCAGCATTCTCCTTTTTATCTCTGGAGTGCTTTTCAGATAAACAGTCTGACCTGAAGTGAAGCCCTTTGCTGCTCAAAAGCAAAACCAGAAGAGATCTATTTTCCCCACAAAAGCAGGACCAAGAGGAGAAGTGGCTTTAGACCCAACGTTTAAGAAGGCCATTTGACAGTGTCTCAGTTTAGGTTATACAAGGAAGGGGTGGGGGACAATGACTCAAAAAAAACCCCCAAGGGTAACTCAATATCTTTTAAAAGCTATGAGATGTAGAAAGAAGACTATAACGAGGTTGGAATCAGTAGGACCTTTGCTTTCAGGTTGTGCAAAATCAAAGTCAGTAACAAGCACTGGTGGAGTAGCACTGGGCCCAGTGATGCCATAAGGACAGAACAACAACTCTCCAGTAGCAATGTTGTGCTCTGAGCTGCTGAGTGCTGAACTAGCATTTTAAGAAGGAAAAAAAAAAAATCTGTGAGAAAAGCAGTACAAGTTTGTTCTTTACTTCATCTCTGTAAGACTAACAGGTACAAATGCCTTTGCACAGGAAGAATGAGAAAGCAAGGGAATAACTCAGTCTCCTCAGATTCAGTGCATCTTTACCTGCAGTGTTTTCAGGTGTCGGTACCATTCAACACACATTCAGTCACATTGTTCCCAAGGTCCCAGTGCAAAGCCAATAGATGTGACTTGATGAATCAGGTTTGTGTACATCCATCACTCTAGGTCAAAGAGTTCCTCCTGCTCCTGTTTTATTCCCCAATACCAGGCAGAGACACTTGTTCTCGAAACCTCAAACAATGGAAGCCTCACATTCTCTCTAGGATACCTGTTTCAAAGCTTCACCATCATTACTGTTGGAAGTTTTTTCTGATGTGTAACCTAAATCTTCCTTGCTCCCATTCAAGTTCTGCTCCTCACTGATCTCCCTGTGAAAGGCCATGAATGGATTCTCTACCTCTTTGTGAACAGACTTTTATATATTTCAAAGCTGTCATCATGACAGCTTGGTCTTACCTTCAAAGGTAAGACCAAACCCCACAACAAAACCCCAAATCCTGTTCATTCAATCTTTTATTTATTTTTCTTTTTTTTAAATACAGATTTGAGAGCTCTCTGAACTCTCCTAAATTTGTGCATCCATAGGAGGTCCAAGAAGCAGAAAAAAAATTCCTTCTGCTGTTTAACACCACGTTGCTGCCACACACTCCAGGTGGTGTTTGGCATCATTGGCAAGACATTGTTTACTAAGTTCAAGTTCAAATTAACTATTAACTCCCATTTTCACTTGTATTGCTGATGCCTAAGGACTCATTACCCATCCTGTACTTGTACACTTAATTATTCCTGTCTAAATACAGAACTACTAATGTGTCATTTCCACACAGCAGCCCAGCTAAGCTCACTTTATTTTCCCCATAGCTTGAGTCACATCATGACTAGAATGATTTTAAATGCACTGAATTCAGACCTTGCCTCCCAAACACCTTCATACATTTCCTAATGCTGTCATCTGCAGCCTAGACAGGCAGTCTCTAGCCTTCATCCAAAGTAGGGAATGGAAATAAAGAATAATCACTGGGCTCTCAGAAAGTCCCAGTTGATGCACCTGTCTGTTCTGACAGGCTTTCCAATGTGCACATACAGACACCTACAGCTTCTCTTCTATCTACCAGAGCTGGTAAGCTGTCAGAAAAGAGACTTAAATTCCTGACGTGACTTTTTTTCTTGATTAACCTTGATCTCTTGATTACAGTTATTACACATCGTTGTGATCTCCCAGCTGCTTGCAAAGGAATTATTTATTCCAATGCTTTTCTAAAAACACAACAAACCAACAACCAAACCACAAAAAAAACACCAACCAAATCCAGGAGTTAAACTGACAAGCCTGTGAAATCAGGAATCATGGTACTGAAAAACAGTCAGTTTCAAAAAAAAAAAAAAGAAAGCTCAATTTTCTTTTACATGCTTCTGGTGCTTCACTCTGCAAGGGGTTACAGAATCACAGAACCTTAGAGGTTGGAAGGGACCTCCAGAGATCATCCAGTCCGACCTCCTTGCCAAGGCAGGATCACCCAGAGTAGTCTGCACTGAAATGCATCCAGGTGGGTTTGGAAAGTCTCCAGAGAAGGAGACTCCACAACCTCTCTGGGCAGCCTGCTCCAGGGCTCCTGCGTCCCCACTATAAAGAAGTTTCTCCTTATGTTGAGGTGAAATTTTCTGTGTTCCAGTTTGTAGCTGTTGCTCCTTGGCTTATAGCTGCTGACCACCAAAAAGAGTTTGGCCCCAGCTACTTGACACCCACCCTTCAGATATTTATACACATTGATCAGATCTCCTCTCAGTCTTCTCCTCTCCAGACTAAGCAGCCTTAGGGCTCTCAGTCCCTCTTAGGAGGGGAGATACTCAAGTCCCCAAGTCATCCTTGTGGGTCTCCACTGGACCCTCTCCAGCAGATCCCTGTCTCTCTTGAACTGGAGTGGCCAAAGTTTGACACAGTATTCCAGATGTGGTCTCACTAGGGCAGAGCAGAGGGGGAGATGAACCTCCCTAGACTGCAGCCTTCCTCTACCTGGAAGGATTCAAATCCACACCTCTTACCAAAGTAGCTGTAACTATGGGATGACCTCTGGAGAGGACGGAGCAGGGATTATAAAACCTGAGGTATTTTTAAATTTCTTTTGTGGCAAAGTTGTTTTTAAGTTAAGTGACAAAACAACCCTTGCATTGAATGCAATAATTTTCTGAACACCATAGTGCCCCTCCACACTGAACTGTAAATCTTTGAAAACAACCAAACCAAACCCAGAAGTCTGCAGCTACTGAAAGAAAAGTATGTGGAAAGTACTGCAGATTGTTTACTTCAGAATGGACAGGATTAGCAGAAGCAGAGCAAGGAAAAGCAGGTAACACAGGCATTGAAATGTGCTGTAGCTAAGTTGGAACACCACAGAAATGACAACATTACAAGGTACAAAGCATCAGCAACTACCTAGAGGAGATGTTGGCAAAAGACAAGATCCTTCCAGTCACAGAACCACATTACCAGGGAATGCCTGTGGGTGTTCCCCTCATACCTCAGTGGCTTTGCAGCAATAAAAACTAACACAAATACAGGAATAAGAATTCCCTTCAGTGGTTTAGCCCTGCATGGCCTCCTCTGTCACTCAGCCTTATCAATCGGATTTTAGTGTTAGCAAAAGGTTATCTTGGACTGCATTTGCCTATGTTGAGGCTTATTCAAACTGTACTACAGTAGAAACTGTCAGCACCTTTGAAGCACAAAGCTGACAAGCTTTTTGGAAGTAACCATGAGATATATATAGCTACGTGGTTTATAAATCCAGGGCAATTATAAGTTGTTCAGGCTCTTTTATCCATTTCTCTTTGAAGTCTATTCTAAAAACTTTTAGCTCCAATTTAACAGAAATAAATGCAAATTTACTATCAATTTAATGACTGAGACCAAGATGATCTTCAACACACAACAGCACAGGATCAGGTCATGCCTCTCAATTCCACACACAGAGCAGCGCTTCTGAGTGCACCAAAAGAGGCTCACGTCTGAGGAGAACACTGACACCATAACACAGCGGAGGAAGGAGCTACCACATTTGTTTGCAGAACATCCCTCAGCTGCAGCTCACTTAAAAGGGACTCAGGTTCACCACCACTGCATTAGTAACACACAGCTCTTTGTGCAGGGGACAGACCTCAGCAGCAGTCAAGTCAGCAAATGCCACCCCAGGTGCAGCCTGACTTCACACAGGGCAGTCAGTGCTCCCCAGTGGGAAGGCTGGCAGCAGCCCCATCTAACTCCAGGGTGGCACAGCTGGGGCAGAGCTGGTGGCTCACTGGTGTACTGCAGTGAGACCAAGGGTAGCTCATGCCTCAGGGTAGACCCCAACCAAGTAGGCTTGTACCCACCTGTCTCTTTCAAGCCTGTAACACAACAGAGCCTGAAATTCAGAGCAATCTGATGGTTTATTCTGTCAGTTGTAAGCCAACTCAAGACTTAAATCAGCTTCATACTGAAACAGCTCCAGCTACACAGTTATCCAAGAGAAGCCTTCCTTTCAATGACTTATTGTCTGCTAACAGAGACACTGTCCACAGTGGAGCTGGAGTCCACAGCTCCAGCTCCAAGCTTTGCTCCATGGGAAGAGTTTCTGACTATGCTGAAGTGCACAAACTCACTGGTGGGCAACACAAAGCCTCTGGTGTAAACACTGAGTACCTGTGGGCAGGCAAAGCCCACTGTCAGGTCTCCTCATTTTGAAAACAGAGCAATTAGCAGAGGAATCACTATGGTTTTTAAAGAGTGGGCTGGTTTCAGGGTAATGGGAATATTTTACTGAGAGAAATTAAATCCTTAGTTGTGATAAGAAAGGAAAACAACAACGAGTGATACAGATCACTCCTGCTGAGAAATGCACCGAGTCAAACACAGCTAAGACACTGCTCACTTCTTGTTTCTTCTCCTTCTCTCTGGTGGTCTGTGGTTGCTTCTACCTTAACTCTAATCCAACGTAACCCTTTATTTCCTATAACCTTCTTGTCATCTTTTTGACATCTCACCTCAGATCTCTAAAGATTTATCACCTGAGATATGCAGGGATTGATCTGCTTATTGCTGAAGGGAGGCAAAGAGGGGAAAGGGAGGAGGGAGTTTGGGCTGGGAGCCTCCTGGCAATCTGATTGTTCTGGTAGGGGTACTGTATTTCTGTATTACTTTTAACTTGCATATTTCTATATATAGCTGTAAATATTTGTGTATATATCTGCTTGTACATTGTGCTAAGCTGTAGATATAGCTTCATTCCTTAATTTCCAGCTAGTCTGGGTGAATTCATTGTGTGTGAGGGGTGGGTAACTCCCAAACCATCGCAAAGGGTAGCTTACATTTCTACAGTCTTGACCTCTTTCTGCCTGGAGAAAACAGCTCAGCCCTTTCCACTCCATCCCACAAGTACCACAACACTTCTCCCAAATGCTAATTTGCACACAGTAAAATAACCCAGACTTCACCACAGCTTACAAGAATCAGCTTCTCAAATTTTACACTGTGTCATAAAGATATCAAAGAGGGAGGGGAAAAAAACATCTACAGTTTGATTAACCAGAATTTTTTCTTTCTTCTTTGTATGAATAATGTTGAAAATGCTACAATTAATTCAAATGCCAGGGCCTATCAAAAACTCCTTGTTGGAGGAGGCTTGATTTTTAAGGGAAAGAAATCCACAGAGATCTGACTTATTAATGGGTTATTAAAAATTAATTCATGCCAAGAGCACATTAAATGTTCATCTTATTTAAGAAAATACAATGATTTCAATGAAGATAAAATAACCTAAGATGGTAAAAGACATTAATGAGATGTCTTGTTGTGTCTGGAAACACAACAAGTGAAATGTTCACAGGGTAATTAAACTGCAGGTTTATATTACAAATACCTATTCTCCACAGTAAAGTAAAACACAGTTTGGAAGCATTTCTTTTGCTGAGATTTGATCATTTAAGCCAAACAATTTTGTTACAATGAAAAGAAACTCTTCAGAAATCCTTTACTTAACCCCACAGGGTTCCTTCATTTAAGAGATTTTCTTTAATATGGTTAAAACTATGTTAAAGGAACTGGGATTTAGATTCCAGCCCTCCCATATTTGTTTTGTGAGTGTAAGGAAAGAATTTTCTTTAAATAATAGCAACTTCCTAAAAGATGTTTGAAGGATAGACTCCTGCAAAACCTCAGGCATCATTAAGATGCACACAGAGAGGGAAGCCACTGCACTAGGATGTGTATGTACAAGGATGGTAATGCGCTTCTGGCAGGAGCAATGCAGGCTATACAAAGAAACCAAAGTGGATCCATTCAATATTCAAATGTGATGCTGAAGGGATCTCACAAAAATATTTGCTTTCTCATTACAGAAAGATGAAAACTGCCTCGTTACAGAACTTCTGATACTTTCATGTGACCAACTAAATGATTTTTTCCCCACTTAAACAATTAAGTCATCAGTTAATACATGAAAGTGCTCGTGCCAGGCTACAGCAGAGGCATTAGTTGCAACACTGAAACTGAAGTTGTAGGTAGCTGTGATAGAAAACAACTTTGATGTTTTCAACAAAAGATTTGCACTTTTCTCAGCTATTTTTGTCTCAGTCCCTTTTCATTTGCCTGGACTTTTTTACTCATCACTAGACAGAACTATCACACCCTAAGTGCTAAAACAGACCCTGAAAATAATTTGTTTTCAATCACAACAAAAAAGAAAAACAGCAAAGCCAAAAAAATTTTTTTTTTGGTTGAAGTTTTTTCCCCTCTTTGTGAACTTGAGGCAAACTGATGCATTCCCTGCTTACTGCAGCATCATTACATTTTCCAGGTCCCTCTCCCCACGCAACCACATTTCAGCTTTTTCTTCCCTCATCTTCTGCTTCACCATTTCCCAAGTACTTCCAGTACTCCTCAGGTTGCTGTCACCTACAGATTTAATAAGCACATTCTTGACATGCTTCTTTTTGGCAGTGAAACATTAATAACGCTCCCCTATTATGGCTTTGTCAATGGTTTTCCACCCACCTACAATAATTTCTTCTGCTGAAGTCAAAACATCTGATATCTCCTGCCTGTCCTTTACCCACAAGAGCTGCTACTGTACGAGAGATGAAAATTAAATGGGTTTGACACATTTTCTTCTTGGCAAATTTATGTTGACTATCCCTCATCTCCTTTATTTTTCGGGGGGCTTACAGGCATTTTTAGTGACTGCTTCCAGTAATTCTCCAAGAACTTGAAGTCAAGTATGTAATAAATCTCACTGAGCTGCTGGAGTCCTGTGTGGGAGATAGCTCAGCTATTAATTCAAAATGAAGAACATTTTAAAATGCTTAGTTGATTCAATTTTCATGCAAGCTAATCTCAGACTATTTTCTTCTTAGACATATGGCTGTGACATTTGAAGAGTTGGGGGAAATCATCTTAGTCAAATATTTCATTTGTTTAAGCATAATAAAAATATAACACTCAAAAACCTATCCAACTGTCAGTGACAGGCTTCAGCATGCTGCAGCCAATTATTTGTTGATCTTTTTAATGGATTGATTTCACTGAGTTTGAAATGCCTGTGATTTTTAGTAAACCCAGGACAGTCTTTGAAAGGACACAGCTAAAGACATGTGAGAGTGTTTGGTCTGCTGCAGGGCAGAAAAGCACAAACAGTTGTAATCAGACCGAGGCTTTGAAGAGGCCTGTAATGAGCACAGCGAGGAGCTCAGGTGGTGTTTTGCACCACTTGTAACACCTTATCTTTCAGGAGACACCACTCGCCTTGCTTTATTCACAAGATCTGAAAAAGAGCTGTGCTAAAAAGATGTTGGTGGAGTTGTGTAGTACAAAACAAGAGTGAGGCTGATCACTTCATCCCCATTATTCAAAAACAAAACACAACACACACACCCCACACCCCCCCTCCCCAGAATACCCCATTTCTTAGAAACTGAAGAAACTAAATCTGAGATATCACCAGAAGGAATGGGGAGACTTTAATTTCCCACTCTAGAATATGTCCCTCAGCAGGGCACCTAACTACAGGCTTGCCAGAGAGCCGTTTTACGGCAAGGCACTTCAGACTGTGCTGGTCAAAACGCTGCTGTAACATCTTCTGATGTAACTTCATCACATCTTCAGGTGAGGGAAAGGAGAAAAAAGAAAAGAAATCTGGAGAGCCATCAAGTTTCAACAGCACTAAATGGCATAGCTGCATATCACCAACTGGCATTTCACCTGCTCTTCAATGCCTGCAGTGAGAGGACAAACAGACCATGCAAACATGCTTGTTCTGCTCACTTGAGTACCCTTTTCACAGCAGCCAAACTCTGGCTTACTTACAACTGACCATGACTTGTATACATACGTAACATGCTTAAGTTACACAGTTTACTACAGACTTACAACTGCAAATAAAAGCAGCTAAGTAGTTGTCTTCAGTGTAAAACTGGGCAAAGCAGATTATATTTCTAGCAGAAACACCCCTATTTGCAACTAAATTGTGTCTTCCAGGCTAAGAGCTTTAAGATGCAGATGCCTTTTCACAACACCAGGATTTGATGCTGGGGTGGGTATATTAATACCAGGCTGCCAAAAGGGATTAGTAATCTGTGGGTGCAGCCAGCCCTGCTCATGCTTGCTTCATCCAGACTGGGAAGGAAGAAGAGAGCAGTACTGCTTACCCTGAGGAGCAGCAGAGAGAACAGCTTTAGCGCAGGAGCTGAAGACATGAAGGGATCTGAAATGTGCCAGAAACCTGCCTAGTCTGGCTGAGTCTGTGACTGAATGTTGGTGCTGCCTAAGCCAGTTCACAGAAAGGCCATAGCACACACGTTCTTGTTTTGCTTTTAACCAAGGACTCTGCAGCCCCTTAGGGAGAAAAAAAAAAAAAAAGCATCATCAAAAAGCTCCCAAAGAATAGCACAGGCAGCCCTGAAGCTGGCAAGGAGAAAATCTACAGGTAGACATAAGAGCTGCCTCCAAAGGACATGTCTCTAACCCAGCTGATCAGTTTGCAAACACAAGGAACTTTGAACTTCACAGCAGTACATGATGACTTCACAGTCAATAAATTTTACTGTACTCTGTTTTGTATTAAAAACAATTCTTCATGCCACTTTCAGATTACTAATTCTAAACAAGACCTTTCTTGCTATAGAGAAGGCTAACAAACCAAGCCTGGTGGTGTTGCTACCACAGAAGGATTCCACCCCTCCCTCCTTGAGTGCATTTCCTAGGCTGTCTCTCAGCTGAGACTAGGGAGTAGTTTCACAATATTAATGACTTAAGCATTCTGGAAGATCCAAATGGCTTGCAAATAAAAGAGATACATCTTTGCTCATGTACTCACAGCCTTTATGCTTGGTGGAAGCTGATGGCAAAATTCCTTTCATGAGAAATATGTGGAGGAAAAAAAAAAAGTTTCTAAGCCTGGTGTCTGCTACTGGAATGTTGTGGTGCAATGAGGTTATGCAGAAATAAACTGGGATGTGTTAGAGTTAAATGCAGTGCTCAGAAAACACAAAAGATTTGGAATGTTAATGAACCAGAGAGCACAGTTAGAATGCAGAATTAATTTGCAGTCAAGTGAAGCCTAAAATTTGCTATTGGATTCTGCTACTTGTAGACTGTGATTTCTGTTAGGTTCTGAGGCTTGCTTGCTCTTTTTCTCACTCTACTGGGAATTAGGGCCAAAGGACAAACGAAAGTGAAGTACGCAAGTCACACAAATAACTAAGGAGCAGGAGGCTTTAAAGTTGTTGTTTCTTGCCCAGCTGAGGTCGATTATGCTCTCAATCCTTTGGTAACAAAGAAACAAAACAATAAGAATGGAGTCCATTAACTCCAAAAGCTACACCAGGTAGACATGCTGAACAAGAAGCTCCAGGCACACCAACACATTTGTACCTGCCTGCAGGTTCTCAGAAAATTCATTTTGAGGGCATTTTTACAGTTTGGTGTAAGTAGCAATGCCAGGCATAACCAGCATGTACATCATGCTTCTGCAGAGGGCTTTACTTCTCCAAGCACATCACGCTCAAGTAGCTGCCTCATTTCTGCAGGGGCACTACTGGGCTACTTGCTCATGCTAATTGATTTACCCTTTCATAGCAGTGCCAGCATCTCATCCATTATCAGCATCTGTTCTGCATTTCACCACCCTGGGCTCACTCACAGGTGCTCATTCCACAAACACAAGTTAATATACAGCAGCTACTGCAGGACCCAGCTCTTGGAAGCACTGCTAAGTCTATTACACCATTCTCATTGTGGTGCAGCTAGATAGATGCAGCACCCTTCTAGCACCCTGAATGTATGGAGGTAGATCCTCTCCTCATGGAAGCGATCTGATATTCCTGAATGTGAAGTGCTGCCCTTGAGCCCCATTACTGCACAGGTCCTGAAGGTTATTCTCTTCTCTCCATGGAGAGCTGCATGGCACATCTCTGCAGGTTGCTTACAGCACAGCTTAGCTGATACACAAATCAAGCACTGCTTGCAGCCTGTTTTCGCTGCTCCATGCTCTTGTTGCAGCCCTACAACCCCTGCCAGGTTCTGCTGGGTATGGAGATCTTTCTTTTATCTTGTGACTATGTCTCCAAAGAGACAGTCTTCACCTTGGCTCTTACCTACTGCTGAACATTCTGTGGTGTCCTTGCTGAACTTGTGCAGACAGTCTGAAGTTTCATAACCTGCTAACCTTTGCTTTTCATCTCCATTCTCAATTATTTCAATTCACAGTGTAAACATTTGCTTTCACATGTGGGTCACGTTTCAATTAATGGAATCCCCCAAAGAAAAACAGAGCCATTACTTGTGTTATCAAGTACCACTCAGCATGCACGACCCCTAGCAACTCATTGCCACCACTCACACTGATCGGCAACGACAGGAAGACAAATCAACTGAAAGAGCTGTGAAGTGACCTCAGTGTGGAGAGCTGAGCTGGCATTCAGACTGGGACCATAGTTACTTAGGAACACTTGGGAATGTGTAATCCTCAGGGAATTTATCTGTTGTGTATACTAAGGATCATTAACCCTGGAAGCAGTTAGAAAATGGAACTGTGGGCTTGAGAAGGAATAAGAGCAAGCTGGTTCAGACTGATTCTGCATGCACATGCACAAAGATGTTTGGCTAAAGGCCATAGGGAGGAAGAGGATGGACACCCCAAAACGACTACCAGTACATAATGAGCATGTGTGCAAGAGATCTACATGTGTAATGAATTCCATGAATGGATATTAATGTGCTAATCACTGCTTAGAGAAGTCTAAGCAGATATCCTCTGAAACATGCTGGCTTTGGCACACTCTGCTGTCCAGTGTCAAAATAAAGAGCTGCTGCTTCCTGACACCTCACGGGGACTAAAGGATTTCCTTGCCATATTAGGTCACAATTTTTGGTGATGCAGATAGGACAAGTTTTTTGAGCCTCAACAGATACTGGGGTCACAGAGCAAGACTGGCTGGTACTGAGGATTCTCAGTACCCAATCCTGTTACCAAAGCAAAAACCATTGGACTGTGAGCAGAAAGCATTCCTTTGGGGTTTGGATACCTGCAAAAGTTATGCAACGTTGGGTAAATTCCCAAGCAAGAAGGGTCAGAATCCCCTAGTGGTTTTGGAATGTGTTGGATTTACCTTCATATTGGTCATGGTTGGTTCCTCCATACTTTAATCTATTTTTCCAAGACTAAATACCAGAAAAACTGTTGGCCACAACTTCTTTCAGCCAAACATTTCAAGTAGTGCATATTGCTTTTGGAACAGAAAAGAAATAATGGGTAACTTGAGTCCTGCATTGGGCCTCCTTTATCTGTAAACTTTCATTGAATTTCCATGTTTGCAAACAATAAATAACAATGATAAAACTGAGCATTTTTATAGCTGTTTTCATCCATAAACTTTGAGGTACTCTTTAGTACACTTGTCTAACTATAGCCAATAATTTTCCCCTGTGGACTGGTGTGGAATGCTAAATGTAAGTGTAGTCCATTAAAAGGGAAAAGAGGGGAAAGTTTGTCTTGTGGTTAGTGCCTGTAACAGAGTAATAATTCTTCAGCATTATTTCCAGCTCTGCCATCGACTCACAGAGTGACCCTGGGCGAGTCACTAAGGCCAAGAGAACAGAGTTAAGTTCCTACATTTGATTTAACCATAAATAAGAAGTTTGATTTTCATAACTGCCAACTATCTGGAAATTCTCTTTGAGGAAAAACTTTGCCCTAATCTCTTGTTCCAGTAGCTGACCCATCTGAAATTCAGTCTTCATGCAATTTGTACTGGTTTAACACGAATCTATTTTAAATTGATCTCATTCATTTGTTATAAATCTCAACTGCATAGATGCTTAAACCAGCTAAACTCTCTCTTGAGAAACAGTTAGGCATATTTGGTGAAATATGGGTTTTATTAAACAAAATTCAGCAAATCTGAGAGCTTCTGAATTAGGAGCTGGCATTATTTTATCATGAGTCAGACCCAGCTTTCCACTCGGGCACCTTTTTATCATGCACCTACATTCTGCAATCACTGTGTGTCCAATCTAAGATAGGATGTTCCTTCTGTATTACTCAGCCTTGCTCAAGACTATTACTGCAGATGCTTTTTCTTGCCCTCTGCAAATGCAGTCCTCTCTCACTGGTACTCATCTAAACAATTTCCTTATGCTCCTCTTCCCAACCCCTCTGGTTCCTTTTTTCCCACCTCTGTGAACTCCATCATACCTGGCTTTGCCATCAAGACTTTCCACTACCTTAAGATCAACTTTGACCACTTGGTGACTGCTGAGGTGTCTGCTCCCAGTTCTAACTAGCTGATCTTCCCTTAACAAATGTCTCTGGGGAAAAATTAATCAAGCCATCACACTGAGAAAAGCCCCTAACTGCAACAGCAGTCTGACAAGATGAGTTTGTTTGATTAATTTACTACCTATCATAAGAACGGCAAAGACCTGTCAAGAACTTATGGATTTTTAGATCAAAATATGAGCTGTTTTTCCAATAAATGGAGAGCCAAACCAATCCCTGTGCTAACAGAAGCGATGCTGCTGCCAACCTTTTCTATTGATCACTAGTGGCACTCGACAGAGCACCAATGGCACCTCATTCAACTTCCCTCTACCTGCCCTGCCTTGCGTGTTCACCACAGTCAAAAGGTAATTACCAGGACTGAGCACATACATTTTAGAATCAAATCATCCACAAATAGAATCTTCCTGATTTTCATATTTAAGCCAAAAGCCACATTTCAAGACAGTGAAATACTGTCTGCAGCAGAATGACTTCATCTGGCTCCTTGCAATGTACTGCAGATGGGAGAAAGAGCTCACAGTGAGCGTTGCCACAGTCCCTGGTTTGAGAAAGAAATTACCGACCCCGATCTGAAGAGATGCCCTTCAGACCCCTCCACTGTCCTCAAGTTATACATGTAACAAAGGAATTTGTTAATTCACATGGCACTCTCCACAGTAAAATCAATGCTCTTTACTTCATCAATTCTGAGGTCAGTAGAGCCTTCCAAGATATTTTATGTCTTCACTGAGAACTCCTGAGTCAATTTGTCAAATGGAAGAACGGAAAATAAACAATACAGAAATATATAAAGCATTTTCCTTTTTCACTCTAAGAGCAGTATTTCATCAAGGACATTTGTGCAAACATGGTAAAGAAATTTTACCTAAAACTACAAGTAGCAAAGAAATGTCTATTTTAAAGGGTTTGCATTTCCAACTACTCAGCAGATGGGCCGAGAGGGAATTTCAGACAGAAAATATCACGAACAGAAGACAGAAGCTGATGGTCACCAAGGTATGGGCACCACACAAGAGAAGCAGCACTGGTAAGGACAGATGGGAGAAGGACAGAAGCTTGAGATAAAAGAATTGAAACACTGAACAGAATTCTATGCCATAAGCCCAACAGCCTTCTGAAGGTTTAATTTGCTCACTGAGCAGTTTCACAATGGGATGCAGGGTAGCATGTAAATTATTGAACACCTTTGTGAATCAAAAGATCAAAAATATACCCATCTGTTCAGTTTTCTACAGAAAAAAACCTGTGTGCTTAGAACATAGCAAGAACCAGGAAGCAAAACATTGCTTTATAATGCTTAATATTAATAAGATCACAGAGCAGTTCAGTCTTTCCAACACACGCACATAACAGCTTCAAAAAATCACAACTCCCACTATGTATTTTTTATCACCATCAAAAATCATAGAATCATAGAATGGTAAGGTTGACCTCAAAGATCATCTAGTCCCAACCCCCTGCCATAGGCAGGGACACCTCCCACTAGCACAGGTCACTCAAGGCCTC
>VWYK01079220.1:0-28521 GCA_013399775.1 Semnornis frantzii | reverse complement strand
AAGATGCTGAGAGGGCTGCAGCAGCTCTGCTGTGAGGACAGGCTGAGAGAGTTGGGGCTCTGCAGCCTGGAGAAGAGAAGGCTTCCAGGAGACCTTAGAGTAGCCTTCCAATATCTGAAGGGGGCTACAGGAAGGCTGGGGAGGGACTACTGACAAGGGCTTGTAATGCAATGGGTTTGAAGTGGCAGAGGGGAGACTGAAACTGGATGTTAGGAGGAAGTTGTTTGCAGTGAGGGTGGTGAGACACTGGCACAGGTTGCCCAGGGAGGTTGTGGCTGCTCCCTCCCTGCAGGTGTTCAAGGCCAGGTTGGACGAGGCCTTGAGTGACCTGTGCTAGTGGGAGGTGTCCCTGCCTACGGCAGGGGATTGGAATTAGATGATCCATGAGGTCCCTTCCAACCTAAACCATCCTACGGTTCTATAGGTCTGTCTGCTTCTTTTGGTTCCTTAAGCACTTCATAAACTTTACCCAGATTCTCCCATTCCATTCATGGGGCCTAAAGTCTAAATCCTGAAATCCCAACCAGATTAACATCTCTGTGGAGAAAGGAGCCAGACCTAACTCCAGAATCTTTGCTGAACGATTTGCTTCTCCATGTCTGCTGTGATATTGCGAAAAGGACTGGCCAGTGGTCTGTCCCTACAACATCAGCCCAGTGCCATCCCAGACCCACTACTCATTACCCAGACCAGCAGGTGAACAAGATGCACATGCAGAGAGCTGACATTCATAAGCTCCATGGGAAATACTCAGTGGAAAGCCCACGGGACAAGCCCATATTATCTGCTATGGTTTGGAACCAATCTAGCTTACTTTTAAGCAAGCACTAAGTCCTGTTGCATGGTAGATTACCTTTTCCCTTCTCATCTGGGTTGCACCTAGTTAATGAACAATTCAAATACATGAGGGATATGCTAAATCACTGAGAGAGAAGCATGGAGGTAGGAGTCCTTCGATTTCTTTAGGAAAATTTCTATTAAGGTGAGAAAATGGTAATTGCCCTTGCAGCACAGGATCAGCAGCAGCTGTGCTTCAGCAGCTGTAAAAAAATTCAGTCTAAAAGTGGTTGGACTTAAATAGCCAAGGCACAACCTGCTGCAGGGCTCTTGGGGCTTCAGACCTAAGTGAGGCAATGAAGGCAAACGGACATAAGGGTATTTCAGTTCTAAAACATTCCTTATTTAACAGCTTCCAAACAACCTGTCCTCCCTGCACTAATTCCAAAGCCAGGCTGGTGGAAATCATTCCCAATATACCATTTGGTTTCTATCTGCCATGAGATATATTGAGGTTGTTTGGGGGGTGGTGAAGGGCTTTGTTTGTGTTTTTTTGATCCTTGTTTCTGTTTTGTTTGGAGTTTTTGTTTGTTTTTCTTAAGCTGAAATTTGGTACTCAGATTGGAATTAATCTGATTTCACCCTATCAAGACAAGTATGTAATTTTTTTCTCTCTCTCTAATGTTGTGGCAGAGAGGTAGGACAATTTCTGCTAGTCATCAGAGATCTATTTTAGGATAGAACAAGCCATCCTCTGTAGATGCCTCTGTTCATTGTCTGGACAGATATACTAGAAAAATCAGCTCTAGCTACATGCAGGACATCTCTGGACAACCTGGTCTAGCTGAGAATATCCCTGCTGACTGCATGGGGGTTTGGACTGGATGACCTTTGGAGGTCCCTTCCAGGCTAGACCATTCTATGAGTCTGTGATTTATACTGCTAACACTAAGCCATACAAATTCCAATCTTTAGCAACTGATGCTGAGAATTTTGTTGTTTATGGACTATTAGTTCTAGTAACAGATGTTAAAGCCCTAAGTGGTATTAAACTTCTTTTTTTTCCTAACCTGAAGAGGTAAAGCTCTTCCACCATTTGTGTAGATATCCAGATGGCTGGAAGTATCCTCAAAGGCCAGTCAGTTGATTGCAGTGTATGGTTCATAATGGAGAGAAGTCACTTTAAGCATGTATGGCTCATTTTGAATGCCCCAAAACATCATCATATTCTCATTTAACAAACCTCTCTCCTATAACTGCCAGTTTGTGGTGTCTCCCTTTGGAAAATCATGAGAAAAGAACCATTTCCATTGCAGGCAAAGGTGAAGTTCATAAAGGAAAGATTTGGTCACCATTTCCAAGAGAGTAAACAATAATTATGAAGCTTTCATCACTGCCACCGTGAACATACTCATGACTAATTGTGCTGATTCTCAAGACTTAGTCCTTAAAGAAAGTGATATTTAATAATGACATTTCCAGGCCCCATTATTAAAAGAAATGTATACATGTTTAGGGCTACAGTCACTGGTAATCTGCTGGTGACAACAAAATCACACAAGAACTGATTTCATTGTACTTTGAAGTCATTTCTATTCCATTCGGTTTGCATCACTGGACCACACCAGGCAGAAAGAAGATACTGATATTCTGCCTTCTTGTCAAATTCATACCAATGTAGTTTGGATTTTAATATAGCATTTAAAAAAAAAAAAAACAAACAAAACCAAACAAAAAAAAAGACTCCACCTACTTGGAATCAAGCCTCATTCTGCCCCAGCTTTCATCACTCCCACAGTCACTTCCAAAGTCACCCTGATGTTTTCCCATTGTTTTCCCCAAACTGGTTGTGACCACTTTGTATGCTTTGCAAATTGCAACATGGTTGAACTGACACCAAAAATACAGTTCCACACAATCATGAAGTGAGCAGACAGCATCAAAAAGCTTCCATACTGAGAAGGCCAAAAAGCCCTCCGAAAAACTCTATGCCAGGGCTCAATTCAACAGCAATTAGCAACAAGCACCATTGGAACAGGACAGGCAGATGCTCTCCTGGCTCAGCAGACCAAGTGGACATGCTCTGTGCCCTGCCAGGCACTACCATACACAGAGGAGCAGTTTAAGGTAACCATGATACTCATCTCCTAACACTTAACACTTGCCATGAGATTACATCATAATCTTCACAGGTGCTTCCCAGTTTTTACTCCAAGTTTGGAAAACACAGCCCTCAGTCACACCTGTTTTCCCAGGATTTAATAAAGTATATCTAAATGAGTGGCCTTGCCCTTCCAAACCAGTCTCTAAATCACAGAGGGTCACTGGTACAGTGCAAAAAGTAACAAAAAGCAGCCACAAACCTGATTTAATCTCCTGATTTGATGAGATTTTCATACCCTGCCCACGAAAGCAGAGCAGCTGGTATGCACTAATGAACACAGGCCCATTGCTCCCAGTATTAAATTCCTCCTTTGCTCATTCCAACTCACATTTTAATCCAATTTGACTCTCACAGCAGCAGCAGCTTTGTGGAAATGTTTGGTAACAACATTAAGAGTTGGGCTACATCAAACTACACTGAGGAAGGGGAGAGAAGCACACAGAGCCAGAGCATCATTCTGGATTAGGAAGGAAGAAAACACCTCCATGGTTTAGTTCAAGCAGATTCTTCTTTTTCGCTTCCCACCACCTCCGTTCAGAGTGCTACCTCATACATGTTTGCCATACCCTTCTAGAAGGGGTCCCTCTGTGTTTTTACCCCATGGACCACAAAATTACTGCAGGACGCTGCTATGTTGCCTTCTTACAGCCCAAACCTCATCCCAGCCCAAGGTGAGAAGCAGGGAATTGCGCAGCACAATGCAATGCCATCAAGAGGAAAGGCTGATGGGACAGGTACAGAAATTCCAGACATCCTTGGCTAAAAAAAAAAAGCATAGAGGTACTTAAGAGAGAGTTGCAACAAGCAGCTTGATGGCAGGTCCTAGTTAAAACAATATTTAGGCTTCCAGAAAACTCAGATCTCATCTCAGAGAAGCAAGACTTCATGGAATAGACCAATGCAGACATAAAAATGGACCACACTGCTAAATTTCATCCCACAACTGGAGCAATCGACAAGGGATCACATTTTTGTGGGCTGCTTAAGTAAAAACCAAACCACAATCTGCAACAGATACTTAATGACCTTCAAAGAGAACAAAATGAAAAACATTACATTGACCAACAGACTCAAGATTGAAATGAGTGAAATCACTTTGATGAGTCTAGACTCTAGGAAGAAAAAGTGCATCCCCCTTTTAATTCACTTCCTCCTGCTTTGGCTATTCATATCAAGCATAATGAATTCTCATTCTCTTCCTTAGAGGCTCTATCAATACCATTACAGACAAACCCAATTAGCATTTAAAGGCTGCAACCTGCTAGAATTGCTTTGAGAGTCCTTTGAGCTCCTCTCCCAGCCAGACAATATACTGAAACTGATTTAGCCCACTTGTTCTGAAATATTGCTGCTATTTTGCCCTTAATACATCACAAACAAAAATATGCCTTCCCTCTGATAGAAGGCCACAACTGATTTTGCACACAGTTGAATAAATGAGAGCAGATGATAAACAAGCAATATCCCACCTGATGATTTCAAACAGCACATTTATTTTGCATAAACAAATTAACTATTGAAAAAAAAAAAGAAAATAATTCCACCAAACCATTTACTTTGTGCTTGCTTCAGAGTGGTGAAATCTGAAATCATCCCAAAGCCACCCTGTGCTAGGAGCACTGAAATTGCTCTGAAAACACCCAAAGCTGCCTCTCTTGTTTTTTTGGGGGGATGCTGGGTGTTGTCATGGCTGTAGATGTCATGCTTGTACCCACAACTGCATTTTCAGGCCCTGTCTCAAAGGCTGCAAACCCCCAGCCTCACTGCCATCCCAGGGAAATGACTGCCATTGCTTAATTATGCAATGTGTGATTAAAGTCTTTTCCTCCATCAGTTTTCAATTTCCCCCTTCTAGTTTCAATCAGTGTTTCTTCTACTCGGGCTTTAAAAATAACACACAAATTCCCATCCTGCTTTTCTTTGATCATTACTTTGGCTTAGTTCTACTCTCTTCCTCTGATTCATCTCTCCCTAAATAGTCCAAGGCTTTTCAATCTGTTTTCATAGGAGAAGATTTTCTCCATGCCTCCCCATCATTCTCATCACTTCTTTCAACCACTCCATTTCCCCAATGTGTCTTTCTCACACAGCAATCAGAGTAAACTAAAGAATATTCCAGGTGAGGACCCAGCATTGACTTTTCTTCTTCTTTAGTAAAATCACAGCCACAGTGTTCTCAGCATTTTTCTCCCTCTCATTCTTGCAAGGTAGGAATATTTGTTGGTATTTTTTTTCCCTTGGCAGCTGCTGCACAATACATTTAAGCCAGAATTTAGCTGTCTAAATTGATGCCAAGGTCTATTTTTTACTGGATCTTGTCAAGTTAGAGGACAAAATGAATTTATAAATTTAGATCTAAATACCTAGACTTGAGTTAGTTTAACTTGAGCTTCTCTAGGCCTTGAAGAAAAACAGGCAGTTTGAAGGCACAAATTCAAGCATCCCCTCTATGAACTGCATCCCACAAGTGTGGGCTCCATCTACCAATTAACTGAGATGCTAATAATTATGTTAAGTGAGATGTTGACAAATCCTAGTAGTAGCAACCAAACAAACATATACAAGACAAAAATTGCAATAACAATATTAGGGCACTTCCTAGGCTTGAGGGGAGAGTTTTGCAATGTGGTCCTTAACCAAACAGGAGAAAGAAGATTAGCAGATTGGGTCAACAATGTTTACTTTGATGACCATGTTTCCAAATCAATGTTGTGCCACTCATAGTTTATCACAGCTTTGTCATATTTTTCTGATGAGTTGTTCAAATGTTTTTTTTTTCCCCTAGAAGAAAGCTTCAATTTCAGTTTGACAGTTTCCAGTTTGAATTACAGAGTTGAATCCTCTGCTGCTTTGAGTCGGTAACACTTTCTGAGTGCAGCAAGGCAGACAGTAGGACAAAGTGCAAACTGAGGAGGATCAAGAGGTTCCCTGAAATTAAGTCATTTAAGAGTATTTCTTTCCTACTTTACCACATAAAAGGCATCAAAATTGCAAAGAGACAGAATTGAGGATGCAAGTGGAGGAAGAAAAGAGGGAAGCGAGTAAAAAGGTAGAGCTGAGTAAAAAATACAGAGAAACAAAGAGCAAAGCCTTTCCAAGAGCTGTTATTGCATTGGTGCAAGATGATGTGATTTCTAGTCCTTAAGACCAGTACTGCTCTCTGTAAAAGAATTATTTCAGGAAGGTCCTAAACAGAAGTTAAAATCCAATGTAAAACTCCAGCAGCATTGCTGCCCTTTGGTGCAAAGGCTGCAAGTCGCAGGAAGAATTCATGGCACAGTGGAAACACAGGCAGCTGTGCTCAGGAGCTTCCCTGGGTTTTCATTTTGCTTGTTTGTTTTCCAGCAAAGCCTTATTGATTGCCAGTCAGGTGGTACAAAAGGGCTCTACAAACAGGCTCTGCCAACACAACCACAATGCCTTGGTTCACCTGCTGCCCTCTCCCTCCACTTGGAGGAAGGAGACAATGAATCTCCTGCTTGATGCTTTGGAGAATAGAAAACTGCACTTAAAACAGCAGTTTGTTTGCTTACCAAGTCTTTTATCTCAAATGCAGACCCTTTAAAAATACCTTGGGCTGATTTAAAAAACTAGAGAAAGATTTTAGAAGCTTTTACTGCATAATCTGACATCAAGGTTTGATGTGGAATATGGGTTTGTAATGAAATTGCATCCTTACTTATTTGCATTTCAAACAAACCATTAATATCTTACAAAAGGCTTGAGAACTGAGCTAACACATCCTTTACACTTTGATATGTCAGCTGTTGTTCACCCCTGTGGCTTCACCTTTTTTCTGCTACTAGAGTTCCTACAACTTCACACAGCTTTGGGGTTTGGAAATGTAACTTTGCACCATCACCAGTATCTGAAGCCAGATAAGCTGCTCTGACATGGGCTGCTGAACACCACAAAACCCTATCGTAAAGATGGCTTATGGCTTCAAAAGCTTTCAAAATGGACTTTAAGCTTATTTTTCTCTTTATCCTCATTTAGAGTCCTCAAACTACCTTTCAGCCCCATTCCATAGCAGGCAGCATCTGCTGCTGGACTCCACATCTGCCTTCTCTTTGAAAAGAAATCTGAACAGAGAGATTTAAAAAAAAACAACTCCATAAATCCCATAAATGACAAAAATCATTATCCTGTGTTGCTTCAGCCAATGTTGTTCTGTTGTATGCAATTGAGGAGTGCCACCAGAAAGGAGAGGACAGGTCAGCACAGCAGTGCTTGTTCCTGCTGCCACCGCACGCTGTAGGGGACACGAGCAAGTTCCTATTAGCAGGCTCCCAAAGCAGCAGCTCCAAGTTCACAGCACTGACTTCTCCCCAGCTGCACACACCACATCAAGGAGAGAAAAGGAAAGACAACACATCCTGATCCAGGAAAAAAAAAAAACCACAAAAAAACCCCAAAAAAATCTATTTCTTGCCTACCTGTCTTGTGCAATAAGAAATATAAGATAAAGAAAGAAGTGCATTTGCAGGATATGAAGTCTGCTTGTTCTGCAGTCTGCCTTTGATACACTGAGAGGTCACTTCTGTCTTGTGTGCAACACTAACAGAGTCTTGAGGAAGGGATTAATATTTTAGAGACAGTAATAGAAAGATGCTTGCAGTGCACTAGGAAAACAAAGCACAAGTGATGACTAACCTTACCTACGTTTTTTTGGTCAACAACCTCTGCTCTCCCCATTAAACAACCACAACTTGCCTCTTCCCACTGCAAACAGAGATGACTACCAACATCAACACGACTTCTGCAGGCATATTTCTGTCCAAAGCCTGCATTATCAGAAAAGCATCAGCCATAATGAGGATGGGAACTAAGGAGAGCCTTGGTGTGCTGGGCATGAGGTTAAAACAAGACTTTCCAAAACAAAACCCACCAGAGCTACTGACAGAGCATCATCTGGGGATGGGTGTTAAAGGTCAAGCTGAAATAGAATTTTTTTCACTTCTAACTGCTTCTCTTCCATCATGTATACCTCCTCAAAAAGCACACATCAGGGATGATCTTTCTCCTGCTTGGTCTTGCTTCCAAAATAAAAGACTCTGGAAAGGTTAATAAAGGATCATTTTGCCAGTTTTGAGTGATTTAAGCACAAAGGCTTTGGGAGAGGAAAAAAAACCAAACCAAAAGGCAAAAAAAAAAACAACAACAAAACAAACCCCAAAACAAAAATAAACCCCAACCTGTACATCTCCATACACTGATAAATCTAAGCCTGACATTTTCTGTGTAGTTACTACTTCCTGTTTGTTTAGGTTGCGGATGACCTGCTCTGCATCATCACAGATAAGAAATCATCCCTGCCCTAGCCAATAAGAATGATGTGCAGGCTACAAGTCAGGTAGTCCCCACTGAATTAGAACAGATGACTCCTGTGTCTGAAGTTACATTTATATTAAAGGCAACAGACATTCGGAGCTTAAATCTGGACAAGCAAACCACCAACCATCAGGAAAAAAAAAAAGAGGATGGAGTGGAAGGGGGAAAATGAAAAAGATCTCCCCAAAGAAATTCCCCCCCAAGAACATGAGCCTGCCTCACTGCTTAGTTACTCTGCAGCATAATTATGCACAAACCTTGATGTTAATAAGACTGTTCACATGGAGATCATTTCCCCAGCTGTTTTAGCTATTTTCAGCAAAACACAGAGAAGAAGTTAGGGTTGGGAAGTATGTTTGATCTCAAAAAAGAATTAAGTGAGCAGTTCCATATTGCTGGCATTGCAGGTAGTCTAATTCCTTATCCCTGTATTTGTGGAAAGAGTGAATTGGAAATTATTATCCTGGCCTGTACAAACAGTCCCACGTGAGACACAGCTCACAAGACAAGTACAGGATTAGGCCTTAATACGTTGTGTTTGGAGACCTCCTTTTTCTCTGCATTGGGAAGCTGTTGTGTTTCCTTCTCACATGAAACTCCCAGCACCAAAACACATTAAACCTCATCTCTGGGGATGATACAGAATCACAGAATGTCAGGGGCTGGAAGGGAGCTCAAAAGCTCATCAAGTCCAACCTCCCTGCAGACGAGGATCACCTATACCAGATCACACAGGAACACGTGCAGGAGGGTTTTGAGCATCTCCAGAGAAGGAGACCCCACAACCCCTCTGGGCAGCCTGTTCCAGTGAAGAACTTCCTCCTCATATTTCTGTGGAACTTCCTATGGCTCAACTTCCACCCATTGCCCCTTGTCCTGGCATTGGGCACCACCCAGCAGAGCCTGGCTCCATCCTCCTGGCACTCAGCTTTACATATTTATATGTAAAGATAAATGAGGTCACCTCTCAGTCTCCCTCTCTTCAAGCTAAAGACCCCCTGCTCCCACAGGCTCTCCTGAGGGCAGCTGTAGGGTTTTCTGCACACCAAAACAATGAGGTCACCTCTCAGATGAAATAAATTACTCTGAGGTCACAAAGGCCTTCATTGGAACAAAGTTATTTTCATATCAGTTCAACATTCTGAATAGAAGGTTTGCATCTGCTTCGGAGATTTGCCTCTTGATCCACTCAGGTGCAAGCTGTACCTACAGGAAAATTCAGAGTGCCTCTCTGATACCACAATTCCAGATGAAATGCAATAATGTGTCTGCTCTCCAGGTCTAATGTCTTTGGTAGCTAAACAATATCATTAATTCCCAATTCCTGATGAGGAGTTTTTAGATCTTTACATTAGAGAGACATTTAGAAATTGCTATGAAAATGAAACAGTTCTAAGATGCTTCCTTTATCTCAAATATTGAGAGCAAAAAGGGATTCACAACTGTGCTTAATGCAATCACCTACCTCGATGGACTTTTTTTCCAGTTAAGACAACTTTGAAATGAAACTCAATTTCAAGAAAATAAACCTGTGCCTTGAAAAAATATCATAACCATTTCCCCCCAACTTCTTGTGTGATATTAATTCAACATAAATTTAAGAGCAGTTTTATTGAGCAAAGTCCTACATTTTTCACTGCACACAACTACTGCAGGCAACATAATGGCCCTCAGCTCTGCTATGAAGACATAAAAGGCCTCTCAGAGGGGCTGATGTGCTTTAACTATCGCCCAGGCAGACTGTTTGAACCACAGCTCCATCTGAACCCAAACAGAAGGCTTTAATGGCCACTGCTGTCAACACAGAGACATTGCTGAATTCAGGCAAAGGCAAAAAATGAAAATCAATATGATAATAAATGAGATGTTTTCTTGGAATTTGCAGTCACTGAGAAACATGTCCTAGGGAGCCAGACACCCATTTGTCTGCAGCTCAGGCCCCTGCACAACAAGGGCCATGCTAATAAAACACATGCATGTGTCAATACTTGAATGAGCAGTTACTAAAAAGGTTATAAGTGCAACAATTCTAATCCAATTATAAAAGGAAAAAGAAAAGTCCATAAAATCTATATCAAAAGCTGAGGTATTAGTCTAAAACTTCTTTCCATCCCCCAGTGACAGATGAATGTGATATTGTCCTTAGCAGTGTCTACCGAGGGATGCATTTTTTGCTATCATTTAATAGTCTAGTTATATAAAATCAATACTCCCACACATGCTGTCATTCTTCTTATTTCCCATTCAGGATTCTGGAAGCAAAGAATCCCCACATGTAATTATGAATCCATTTAAAACAAAATATTGAACCACCTCTTCACATCTTCTTTGTACTATATTGCATTTTCGATGTAATTACTTCTAAAACTTTCCCAGCTTAAGTTACTTTCCTTATGGAAAAGCCTTAGGAGTACTTCAGAAGTGCAGAGAATGAAAAGGTGTTGGATACCAGAAGATGTATCAACATGGCCCTTTGCTCAGGTCTTCAGTGGTAGCCAAGACACCTACTTGCCAAAGCAAAATTCACCTTGCTTTTTCAGAAGTGGAAAAGCTTGTCCTGCCAAGTACCTGACAGTGCTTCCTGAGCCAGCCCTGACTGACAGCATATTGACTCCAGGGGTAAAAAACAGGTTAGGCATGAGCTGGACATGCTTCCTAGACTGGAGTGTTCAAGAAGTGTGTTGCTGTGGCACTTCAGGGTATATTTTAGTGGTCATGGTAGCTGGGCTGGACTCAACAATCTTAAAGCTCCTCTCCAACCTTTGTGACTCTGTGATTATTTGTTGGGGGATTAAGCAGTAAGATGCCAGCTCTGGGAACTGTGCACAACTCCAGGCACCAGCTATGTGGCAAGAGATCAATCTGAGCTGGAACCAAGGAACCTCTAGGGCTGCATGTCAGTAAAAGCCAAGGTACACCACTAGCAATAAGAGTTGGACTTCCAGGGATTGCAACTCACCTAACAACATTCTCAGGATTATCCTCCCACATTTTGATTCCATCAAAATTGTATTTAGATGCTAAATTTTGAGCCAGGCCTAAGAGAAATGATGAGTGTGCTGTAAGAAGCAACAAAGGAATGAATAACTGGGCAGAGCTGTGTGTCACGCTCAGACAGGAGGCTGTATCCACACTCATCTGCTGAAAGAAATGAGAAGATTTAGAGAGCTATGAGAAAAGTTTAGCATCCAATACCCTGTTCATCCACTGAATCCATCACTTTACACAAACAATATAGAGAGAATGCCATGGGACAAAGCTGCGAGGGAATGCCAGTCAGAATGCTGAGGAAGGAATGCAGGAGCATTTGAGGAGCAGCAGGGTGAATTCTGGAACATCTCTTTCTGCACAGACTCACAGACTGTTTGATATATCTCTCATAGTACTGGAACCATTTGTATTTAAGTATTTTCAGAATAAACATTTAATAACCTTCTCAAAGAGCAACTATAATATTTATGGAATCATAGAACGGTAAGGTTGTAAGGGACCTCAAAGATCATCCAGTTCCAATCCCTGCCATAGGCAGGGACACCTCCCACTAGCACAGGTCACTCAAGGCCTCCTCCAAACCTGGCCTTGAACACNGGACCTGTTCCAACAGTTCCATGTCCTTCCTGTGCTGGGGGCTCCAGCCTAAAAATATATATTGAGGGTCTCTACCATTCCATGTTAAAAATATTTCTGTAACTATTCCTGTCTATTGTGTATACTTCTGCTTGTATATTGTGCTAAGCTGTAAACAGAGCTTCAGTCCTTCCAGCTGGCTGAGTCTAGTCTGAGTGATTTTACAAAGTGTGGGGGGTTGGGGAACTCCCAAACCACCACAACCATCAGCTCTTAGCAATTTCCTTTATCTACTGGAACTTCAGTTTCATCCCCTCAGATGTCTCCTGTGAACAAGGGTGATGGTGGGAGGAACTCATGACTCATTTCAGGCAATACAAGTTACTTCCATTCTCTTGATTATTTCCAAGTTTACACTTGACACCAGAGACACAAACAACCCAACCAAGGGATGATCTTCACTGTCCATCTGTGAAGTAGGGAACAACACAGTGATGACCTTCCCATTGATGATTATAGTTTAAAAATCAGAGTAATTGTTATGAAGTGCTCTCATGCTAAGATGATATTTTACTGCAGCAAGGACGTTATGTTTACAGAATAGCAGAAAACAAGTAATTATCCTGAGCACCAATTAACTTCTTCCACAAGCTCAAGTTAAAAAAAAAATAATTAAGAATATCTATTGTGATTCATTAAAAAACATTTAGGAAATTGGTTCAGTCTTGATGTCAAGTATAGGGGACTACAACATCATTGGGACTACAACTACAACATAGGGGACCACACATGAGTTGCAGCAGCTCTCTCCTGACCTACCACTTGCTCTGTGTGTTTGGATAGAGCAGTTATGAAGCTAGAGAGAGAGCACAGCTCCTTATGTGCAAAGGGAGTGGAGACAGACAACAAAACACTTACTCAGAGGTAAAACTGGAGACAGTCCTCAAGTGAGTAGCTTGGTTTGGGTACATCAGTAAGCTTTGAGGGATGAAGTACAAAATTTCATAGCAAGCAAGGAGCATTATTAAAACCCAACAAACAGCTGGGTTTGACCTTGGTACAGCTATTATCATGAAGAATCTTACCCAAAACAACATTTCATGTTTATTTTAGCTGGGGTGGTTTTGTTATTACACCATTTAATCCTTTGCTTGTTTCAGTAGATTTAAGGATAAGGATTTCTCTGATGATCTACCTGCAAAACCACATTGCTTTATGGAGGAGAGCTTGCTTTGTACGTTTGTAAAGTCAAACATTGTCCCTGCCAAGACTATAGCTCCCCATATAAAATGCTGATTTTCTTTTAAAAAACACTTTATCACATTAGTAAACTTAAATTGGAGCTGTCGCATTTCTTCAGAGCATCCTGAGGAACCTGTCAGCAGTGTTGACCAAGTGCATAAATTGTGGCATTTCATTTCACAGTAAATCAAAACCTAGATGGATGAATGATCTGAAACTGCTCTGTGTGTGCTGCTGTCTGAAAGAGTTGAGATGCTTGGTTTAATATCAGACAAATGTTCTCCCAGCTGCCCTTATACGACATAAAGGTGATATGCAGCCCATGGTCAGATTTATAGTCTGATGGAACACCTTTAGCTCTGTGAGAGCACCAAGCAGCATGCTGCCCATTCAGGTTTCCAGTTCTACAAGTCAGTCTTCAGCCAAGCACTTCTCACAGCTCCATTCTAACTGAAAGGTTTGCATCACCCCTCAAGAAGATGGCTACCTGGCTGGTCTGGACAATCAGAGCTTGGTCCCACCAGTAGCCCATGCTTCCTGTCTTTACTCCTAGAGCAGCAAAACACACTCAGAGAAATGTGCCCAAATATAACCAATATCTGCTGCAAGAGTGAGTAGTTTGATGACTCACTTGAGCAGTAGAAGTGACTTCAAGTGCACCAGCCTGACCATCAGAAGTATAAGGCAATGCAAGCACAAAGGAATTGCAAAAAGAACAGAAAGGGTAGGGGCAAGTTGCCAAATGCTACCAACAAGACTTTAGTATATTTGCTCTTCTTGCACAGAGTTGTGACAAAGAAATCAATACTTCCTACAAACAGGAGACACAAGGAGACAACAGTGACCTGCCCACTTTAAACCCTGGGTTAAAGCTTTTGCTACTCAAATTGCCCTAGAAGAAACAGATTCAGTCATCTTAAACGAGGAAAGGTAAAAGCAGTAAGCTCAGCTTGGAGCACTTCCCTCCAAGGCAGGATGATTTGCAAGAAGTTCCCTGTTCTCTCCTCATATGAGAATGCCAACATTTATTACCAAAGTTTCAGTTCTTGGAGCTGCTGCTGATTTACACTGGAGAATCCTTACAAAGGAGAAGGAAGGGAGGGAAATAAATAAATCAAATTGAGTCTAACACTCCTGGATATCATAACTGTTACCACCCTGAAGTTATCAAATATGTCACACTTCATTATAGAATAGAAACTAAAGTATCTTTCTTAATTTCTTGAGCATTTCCCTACAGCTTCAGCATCTTTTAAAACATTAAGGAACTGAGGAATTGCTAGAAGAACTGTTCAAGAATCTCAGACTACCTTGGGAAACATTTGAAATTGCAATGATTCCTCCACCACTAAAGGAGATACTACCCATGAGCAGCTCTAGTGTTATTCTGGGGAACTATACAGCAATTGATGCTCACATCTTTAGAGGACAGATCAGTTACATCATGCCAAGTCCTAGGCTCAATAATGTGAAACAATATGGAAGTAGACTGTCATGGTTTCTTTCACAAATAAAAGACAGCTGCATAAGGACTATGGATTAATTTAATTGTACAGTTGGGTCTGCTGAATCAAACAGCTGTTCTGCCTCATGAAATACCAACAAGCAAGGAACTGCCAGATTTCATAAAGGGATCTTTGCTACATTTAAGTTAATTAGAGAATATGCAAAATTGGCATTTATTCAGCCTTTATATACAAAATGGAGAACACCCATTTTGCATTTTCCCATCCAACTAATTCCAACTGTTTTTATATTGACTGACAGGTGGAAAATTCTTCTGGCTTCTATGTGTCCAGAGAAGGGCAGCAAGGCTGGGGAGGGGCCTGGAGCACAGCCATGTGAGGAGAGGCTGAGGGAGCTGGGGGTGTGCAGCCTGCAGAAGAGGAGGCTCAGGGCAGACCTCATTTCTCTCTACAGCTACCTGAAGGGAGGTTGAGGCCAGGTGGGGTTGGGCTCTTCTCCCAGGCAACCTGTGACAGAACAATAGGAGACAGTCTCAAGCTGTGCCAGGGCAGGTTCAGGCTGGATATTAAGAAGAACTTCACAGCAAGAGAGACTGGCATTGGAATGGGCTGCTTGGGGAGGTTGTGGAGTCCCCATCCCTGGAGATGTTTAAAAAGATACTGGGTGAGGCACTTAGTGACATGGTTTAGTTGATTAGAAGGTGTTAGGTGATAGCTTGGACTTGATCTCAAAGGTCTCTCTGGTTAATTCTGTGATTCAGTGACTCGAGAATTATTTGCTGGCAGTAAGACAGTACTGAGAAACACAACCACAACGAAAAGAGTACAGAAATGCACCTTAAAAGCTTTGCTATATTTACAGAACACAAGTTCAGACATGGTCTAATTCTACACCCATTTTACCTCAATTTCTAGTACAAAAGCCAAGGAACCCCTACTGTTATTGTACAGTGGCAACAGCAATTCGTTGCAGGTTACAGTGGCAGTGCATACTCAGTCACAGACATTAAAGCTTAAGTCTCTCACAGGATCAGAGGAAGTTAAGAGTTGAAAGACATCTCCAGAGATCATCCAGTCCAACTCCCCTACCAGAGCAGGACCACAGAATCTAGTGCAGGTCACACAGGAACACATCCAGATGGGTCTTGAAAGTCTCCAGAGAAGGAGACTCCACAGCCTCCCTGGGGAGTCCTCTTTGCTCCCTTCTTCACCATGCAAAGACAGCTCAAGGTCAGTGCAGTGCCTGTGCATGCAGCCATGGTCTGGCAGCACAGGCACTGGTGACCAAAGAGATTTCCTTCTACCATCTTGTGAGTCCTTGATTGAAATAAAAAAAAAAAGGCACTATGCAGACAGATGTACTAACTGTTGACTTGCCCCTGGGCTGGTCAAGAGTTGCCTGTTTGTGACCCATCTTTCCATAACAGTTGCCAGGTTTTCACTAAAAGTTCATTATATAGAATTTGCCAATCAGAAGCTAAGATTAGTGATGATACTGGTGAGGGGGCTGGAGGGAAAAGCTGAGGAGGAGAGGCTGAGGGAGCTGGGGGTGTTCAGCCTAGAGGAGATTGAGAGGAGACCTTAGCACTCTCTACAACTACCTGTGCTGGTTTGAGCTGAAACCACCACACTACCTAAAAGGTAGCTGTAGTCAGGTGGGAGTCAGGCTTTGCTCCCAGGCAACTTGTGACAGAACAGGAGGGCATGGGCTGAAGCTGAGCCAGAGAAAGTTTAGGTTGGATATTAGGAAGCATTTCCTGACGGAAAGGTGATCAGGCACTGGAATGGACTGCACAGGGAGGTGATAGAGTCACCATCCCTGGAGGTCCCTGGATTGGATGTGGCACTTGGTGGCTTGGTTTAGCTGATGTGGTGGTGTTAGGTTATAGGCTGGACTGGATGATCTCAGAGGTCTTTTCCGGCCTCAGTGATTCTGTGATTCTCTAAGATGAACACTCATAGATGGAAAGAGCTACTCCTATCAAACTTGCTTTTGCCATTTCTGGACAAAATTTTGTTTTATCAAGTAGTCAGACAGCTTATACTTCCCAAATTTGAAGTGAAGTTTTGATATATATTTAAGTCTCATAATTATCAAGGATGTAATAATTGTTAGGTCACAATTCTGCAAGGATTCATCAAGTTTGTTTAATTTTATATCCCATTATTAAGTCCAATGCTTTATTTGTATTGTAAACCAAGTCTACCACTATGCAAGAAACATATTAATGTGTAAATCCCCATTTCTCATGACACTAAAGCCTTGGTCCTTTCAGACTATTATTATGCCTGTGCAACAGTAAACTGAACAAATTTGTGATTTGAAGAACATCCTGGCACATGTTCTGACACGAATGCTCCTTCTCTGCAGCAATAAATTGAGTGCTATCATAAATGAAGTTTAAAAAAATCTCAACTTACCTAAAGGATTAGTACTGGCTAAGAAGACTTCTAATTGAAATATTAATGTTGTGAGACACTAAATAAGTCAGGTTTTTGCAGAGGAGCCACTGTTCTGTTCAAGTTCCTGATGCCCTCATCCATCCTCAGGGTGACACGACTCTCACTGCTCAGAACATAGAAAACCTGGATTCTAGCTCTGATTCACACCTGCCTTCAGATCCCCAATGCACAAAAAAAACAAGTCTAAGGCAAACATTATTCAGGAGTATTTACTCAGCCCATCTCAGGGTGTGTTTCCATCATTTGACGACAGACATTTGTTAAAGATGGAAATGTTCAGCATGAAAAAGGGCGTCTAGACAACATGGATAAGGATGACTTCACCAGCAGTAATTAAGAGGAAGAGCAATAAAAAGAGATGCTATAATTGGAAGGAGCAACTGAGACAGCAAAAAGAGGTAGTTCAAACGTTGCCCTTATTTATTCTAACAAATATGAAAGTTGTCTTTGTTCTTCCAGTGCTTCTGTTGCCCTTTTTACACTTCCCTTTGCTACCTGTTTCTAACACCCTGTGGAGGATTTGGGCAGTCCAGCATTTCTGTTCCAAACCCCACGTAAACAAAGAGATTTTATAAGAAATGTGTTGCTCTTTCTTTATCCTCCAAAACTTAACAGGATAGATTGTTAACTGCAGCTAACATCCACCTAAAGGGAGCAGTATCAGGTCAGTGATCAGAACAGGTTTTCTTTTCTGACTTCTTTTTCCACAACGCTTTCACATTATAGTAATGTTACATTTATCAAAGAGTTTGTGCCTGAAACATACTTTTAAGATGATCCCTTTTTTTTTTAAGGAATTCTTTGTAAACAGAGCTTCTTCCTTTGAAGTAGGATTTGAAAACACTGATAGTGTTTATCCCAGAAGGGAAACAAACAAGAAAACGCATAATTACTGCTTCAAAAATAATGAGTTATATTGAGAGGGAGCTTTAGCCTTCTGCCTCCTGACAGAAGAGTAAAGGTCATTCAACAAAACTGACTAGTGGTACATTAAGACAGAAAAAAAAACCCAGGATATGAAACATTAACTCTTTCCCTGTCACTCCTTGTTACGGGATAATTGATGTTTTCCCTAAATTTCTCTGGAAGACTGGATACTAACTGAAGCAGACCTACCTTAGATCACATCTATTAATTTAATTCCTGGTTTCTTATCACAAGGACACTCTAATAAATATGTTCAATAACAACAGCACTCTTCATGCATACATTCAGCCAAGGATTACCTTCCAAACCCAGTTATTACAGTCAAATATCACCTGACCTATGGCAAACATCAGTGTGCACAGCCTTAGGCCATAATGCATGCAAACGAATGCTTTGCAACTTAATGAGCAGCACCAGATTGCTACAGATAACTTGGATGGCTTCCTTAGAGGCAATTAGTTAGCACAATAACTTGATTGTGCATTTGAGCTGTTAACAGTGAATTCATCTCACCTCGCTGCAGACAATCAAAGATAATGCTTACTCTGTGTGTATGAACTGCACGTGGATCTTCTGCAGTGGCTGAGAAGACAAAGCAGGGGACTTCATGGCTGTCTACAGCTACCTGAGAGGATGTGGTGGAGAGGATGGTGCTGGTCTCTTCTCACAGGTAAATAATGATAGAACAAGTGGAAATGCCCTCAAGCTGTGACTGGGTAGATTTAGACTGGACATTAGGAAAAACTTTCCCAGCAGGAGTGGTCAGGCATTGGAATGTGCTGCCCAGGGAGGTGGTTGAGTCCCCAACCCTGCATGTGTTTAAAAGTCATTTGGATGTGGTGCTTGGGGATATGGTTTAGGGTGCCCCTGTAGAGTAGGGTTGCTAGTTGGACTTGGTGATCCCGAGGGGCTTTGCCAACCTGAATGTTTCTGTGGATGGAAGGAAATGCCTTCTCAAAATGCCACTCCTTCTCTGCAGGGAAAGACTAAGTTGCTAGGTTAGGAAGGTAAATTATAGATAGCTCTACAGTTTTGGGAATTAATTTGGAGCCTGATGATGTACAAATCTCATCCTCCCCAACTTGTTTCTCCAAGATTAAAAGAATCCAAGAGGACCAGAAGGCTGTCATTTCCAAAGGCCACAAGCTCAGCCAGGGTGTACGCCTTTCTCTTGGACAAGCTCTTTGCTAACTCTTCAGGTGGAGACCACCTCTCCTATTGCTGATTGAGGAACTGATTGTATAAACTTCCTTCCTTTTGTTCAGCACAAACTCAGATGTTTTGACTTGGGTAACTAGCAAAACCTTATTAAACAAAGAGTTGATTTTGCACAGAAGTCACTGAACAGCACTGGGACAACTTCCACTCATTCACCTTTCTTCCAGTCCAACCTGGCATGCAAACGATCAGGGGCAACACCATCTTAGCCCACTACAGCTTCTTCCTGAAGGCTGACACCAGGTGAACCCCCTCCTAGGTGGCACAGAACAAAAGTCCTGCTCCTTCAAGGTGGATAGGAGCTGACCATGGATTAGAGGCATGCTGTGAACCGGCAGCATCTCTGTTAAGAGCTGTTAATAATTCATTATCACCATTTTATACTGGTCAGCCCCTGGAGGAGAGTAAATTAAAAATGCTGCTTGAAATATCACCCTTATCAGCAGCACTGGGGGAAAAAATGCAATTCCCTTTTCCCTCTCACCGCATGAAGACACACAGACAAACTGGCCTTCTTTAAAAGAAAACAGTTGCTGACATTTTACATTTCTGTTTTCACTTTATTTACAGAAGACTGTCTACTGGGAAATGACATTTTCCTTCAGCTAACAAAACGAAAAGATATAGAGAACTGGTAGAGCTGGCATTTACAGGCAATGCAGCCAGAGAATTCAAGGAGACAAATAACCGCCCATGTTTTCTATAATTACATGGAAATATGGATTAGAATTCATACTTCTGTGGTATATTTATGATTCTATTTGTGACCTCCAGAAACTCATAGTATCGTAAAATAAATAAATAAAATTGTAAGGTTGGAAGGGACCTCAAAGATCATCCAGTTCCAAACCCCTGCCATAGGCAGGGACACCTCCCACTAGCACAGGTCACTCAAGGCCTCATCCAGCCTGGCCTTGAACACCTCCAGGGAGGTTGTGGAGCACAGAATCACTCAACGTCCTCTGTCAATCACATTGGGTGATTCTGTGCTCCAAAACCTCCCTGGGCAACCTGTGCCAGTGTCTCACAACCCTCACTGCAAACAACTTCCTCCTAACATCCACTTTCAATCTCCCCTCTGCCACTTCAAACCCATTGCCCCTTGTCCTGTCATTCCCAGACCTTGTGAATAGTCCCTCCCCAGCCTTCCCGTAGGCCCCCTTCAGATACTGGAAGGCTGCTACAAGGTGTCCTCATAAAACAAGAATAGAATCCTTTCTGTTAGCTCTCTTTGTGGCACCAGCCAACAGCAGCTCTCACAAAGAACATTTCTTGACACTTAGAGTGAAGTTGTAATTTTTGGTGATATCCTAGCAAAAAATATTGTATTGCAGGACAATGAATACACCCAAGGATAGATTGAGCATCAATACCAATGAATTCTTATTTCTTCTCTAGCAATTACCATTGATTTTTATTGCAAGATAATGTCTAAATTACCACAGGGATTTATTTATAGCCTTGACAATACAGGCAGAAAGACAAAATAATCAACTCAAACCAAAAACTGTTCAGCCAAATGTACTATGTTCCACCCCAAAATAGGCTATCCTGCTCACAGCATTCTGGGGTTAGGCAGCACAATTTGACTAAAAAAAATGCATCTTTTTATTCATGGTTTCCACAGACTGTCAGCAGCTGTAGGAACACAGGCTCCATGTTGCCCATGATAGCTGACAACACAAGTGAAGGCAGCAGCTTTCCTCCTCTACATGCTTGAGGAACTGTAATATCATTTATCCACTGGAAAGGTTTACAAAGGCCTGGCAGAGTGAGATTAATTCACTTCTTTAGGAAGCAAGCAGCAATGTTTACATCCTTACTTCTCCCTGAGCTGCAAACCCTTCACATAATCAGGTTTGATTGGTGTTACTGGAGGCTTAAAGCAAAATAAATTAATTTTAAAAAAAAATTCACACTTCAAGTGAGAGTATTATTAATTATGTGTGGAAGTATGACAGGATATAAGCAGGATCAGAGCCTGACCAGCAGGATGAGGGTCTACTCCCAATCTACTCTGCCTTGGAGAGGCTGAACCTGGAGTATTGTGTCCAGTTCTGGACTCCCCAGTTCAGGAGGGCTAGGAAGCTACTGGGAAGATGAGGAGGAGACTGGAGCACCACTCTTAGAAGCAGAGGTTAAGAGACCTGGGGCTCTGTAGCCTGGAAAACAGCATCTTCTGAGGGGATCTTCTCACCACACATAAATAGCTTAAGGGCAGAGGTCATTTGGATAGGGCAGGGCTCTTCTCAGTGACAGCCAGTGATAGAACAAGGGGCAATGGACACAAACTACAACACAGGAGGACAGAAGGTTTCATTTAAACCTCAGGAGAAAATTCTTCATTTCAAAGGTGCTGGAGCATTGGAGCAGGCTTACAACTCTCTCTTTGATGAGGCATAAAATCACAATCATTGAGGCTGGAAAAGGCCTCTATGATCGAGTCCAAGTGTTAACCCAGCACTGCCAAGACCACCACTGAACTGTATCTCTCAGCACTACATCTACAGGGCTTGCCAACTCTTTTGGTGAAGACACTGTACTTAATGTGCAAGCTAAAACTCCCCTGCCACAACTTCAGCAAGTTTCTTCCTGTTTTGTTGCTTGGGCAAAGAGAAAATTGCCCACTTAACTACAGTCTCCTTTCAGATAGTTGTAGAGACTGGAAAGGTCTCTCCCCAGCCTCCTCTTCTCCAGGCTGAACAATCCCAGTTTCCTCAGTTACTCACAGGACTTGTTCTCTTATGAGAAAGAGCTCCTCTAGGTTATTTTCAGGTTGAATTTCCCCTCCTTGCCTCTCAAATCATCTCTAGAGTACTACAGAATCAAAATCCCAGTAGGTGGCTTAGCTTTAAAAAAGGAAACCAGAGACAATTATTTGCTAGAAAATTATTTCTGGTTGTAATCACAGGGTGGGATTTTCTAAAGCTCTCATTGTCTGCCTAACTTAGCTCCCACTGGCTAGGAAAAACGTTTACTGTGGTTTCCAGCAGGAGCAGAACTAGGCCAGCAAGAGAACCTGTGAAAAGCCAATCTCACAGTTAAATGTTTGTAAGGATGTCCAGGAAACAGCTGCCTCACTGGTAGCATATACAGATAAGTAGCATTCAAGTTTCTTTACCTCCCAGTAACTAGCCATTATCTCTGATTGTATAGATTCTTATGTACATTCTTTGCTGGTACCATTTGGAGGTGACAAAAAACAATGGTATTAGGTGGGTAGGGCACGATGTAGTGAATGTAAAAGGTGATGATGCCACAGAACTGTATGGGGGTGGGGGGGAAAGCCATATCCAAAATGCTCTAAAGGGCTGATAAGTCAGCTTTAGCATGTAAGCAGTCCAGAGCTGAGTCTGCTCAGCAAGAGCTAATTCTTGGCCTTCAGATTAGGAAAAGATGTAAGAAAAGAGAAATGCTCAGTTTTGGTGGTGGGTGTATGTTAGGATATGACAGGTGAGACAGAAACACAGACACGATGCTGGGGCAGTGAAAGGAAAGCCTATGTTAAGTTCATGTTTTCAAGTCCTCTATGCTCACACAAGATTTAGGATTCAGAAGTGTACTGGTTTGAGGCTAATTGTAATATTTTAATGAGGAAAATTAGATTATAGGATGTGAAAAGAAAACAATGGTCATGTCTACTTCACTCATAGGTTTGCTAAGATGTATCAAAGCAAGGACACAAGCATAGGTAAGAGAGAGTCCTGTCTGTCAGGGTCTCTTTTTCTTCTGCTTGGATCTGTGTAACCCAACTAATCATTCTGCTTCTAACTTCCTCACTGATCCTCCCAACTCACCTTGCATGTAAGGCAGATCCTGGGATAAGAGTGGAGGGTGGAAGGAAGGTGGAAGGTGGTTGGGAGCTCCTCCTGGGGACTCTGATTTCTGGTAGGGGTATTGTGTTTTCTGTATTACCTGTATATTTCTGTATATAGCTGCCAATGTTTGTAATGTATTGTAAATATCTGCTTGTATATTGTGCTAAGCTGTGAATATAAAGCTTCATTCCTTAACTTCCACCTGGCTGAGTCTAGTCTAGGTGATTTTGTTGGGGGTGGGTAGCTCCCAAACCATCACAAGAAGAAACTTTGCACAAGACCATGCTGATCCAGCAGTGTCCAGCCAAGGTATGCAGCACAGACTGCAGCAAGGAGCATCTTCTGGCACTGCTGAGGATCCAGTCAGTAGCCACACCTGGCAAGCAAACCTCTTGGGTTCTGTACAATCCAATTTAACAGCCAGTCTGGACACTGCATGGTTTCATTTTCTCCTTGCTGGTCTCAGACACTGAAATAAGGATGAGTTTATGGCCAGTCCCTGAGCAATATGTACAGTTCTGGAGCCCCCAACACAAGAAGGACATGGAACTGTCAGAGTGAGTTCAGAGGAGAACCACAAAGATGCTGAGAGGGCTGCAGCAGCTCTGCTATGAGGACAGACTGAGAGAGTTGGGGTTCTGAAGCCTGGAGAAGAAAAGGTTTCCAGGAGACCTTGGAGTGGCCTTCCCATATCTGAAGGGGAGCTCAAAAAGGCTGTGGAGGGACTATTGACAAGGTCTTGTAGTGACAGGATGAGGAGTAAACTGGAAGATGTTTAAACTGGCAGAGGGGAGATTTAAACTAGATGTTAGGAAGAAGTTCTTTGTAGTGAGGGTGGTGAGACACTGGCACGGGTTTCTCAGAGAGGTTGTGGATGCTGCCTCCCTGGTGGTATTCAAGACCAGGTTGGATGAGGCCTTGAGTGACCTGTTCTAGTGGGAGGTGTCCCTGCCTATGGCAGGGGGGTGGAAATAGATGATCTTTGAGGTCCCTTCCAATCTAAACCATTCTATGCTTCTATTATTCAGCATCAATGCCCTGGTGGTAGTTACACATCCAGCCCGCCTTGCTTCTTTACACCACCTTTCAACTGTATTTTTACTCATTTCTAAATACAGAGATGAACTTTCTGCCTATGGCTTCCTGCCAACTCTTCTTTCTTTCATGTTCTTGAGCCCTGGCTTTGTTAGCCTTGTCTATCAGTATGCCCAGAAGATGCTCTCATCAATGCACCTGACAGGCTGCTCTTAACACGTCCTGAAGTATCATCGGCAATGAATTGCTTTGTCTCTCACTCTGAAAGAATTTAAACTTTCTCCTCTCTCTTTCAGCCTGTTAGTGTGATGCATTCCCTGCCTGGCTTAGGCTCTTCTGGTGATTGATCCCGTGCAATAAGGAGAACTAAAAATGTTTGTAAGCTGACTTACTTTAAAGTTTAGTAATTTTAGAATATGAGAATTCGCCTACAGTCATTCTTAACAATTTTCTCTAAAGATGATCATTTCACCTGCAGCTGCTGCTTTCACTAAGATTACATTTCTGTTTTGGTGCACATTTGTGTAGTGGCCCAGATACAATCAGGGTTTCCCTCTGTCGAGCCTCATCAAAATTTGACTTTGGGGACCTCCAAATCCAGCACAGTCATGCCCTAATGTGCAAAATCGATTTGCCTTCTCAGTTTGTGTCGCTCAGGCTCTAAGAAGCATTTTCTGATAGTGATGCTGGGTTAATTACTCAAGAAGTGGAAGCTGTGTGGACTTACAGGTCATCTAGGAAAGGGATGTAGTGGGTTATCTCCTGCAGACCATGGCCAGAAGGGTGGCACACTGCCCACTCTGCTGTGCCGCATTTCCAGCCTCAACGGAAGGATTTTATTGCTTTTTTCATTTTCACATGGATTCTTCAGCATGTTGGTTTGGATTCTGCCTGCAGTTTTTTGCTCAAGAGGAAGTGCCCACCCAATATCTCACCTTGCAGCCCTCTCCACGGCTCCTGAAGTGACACAAGCCTTTTACTGACATCTCTGACACCCATAAATACTTGTGCTCCTATCTACACTAGGCTTCCTAATTCCCGATTCCTGCACACTGGCCTTTCTCTACCATGGTAAAACTCTCTCTTATCATCCAGATAAACACAATTCTCTTTGAGGTACTCTCCCTCAGCAGTGGATACATTGGGTTCCCCACAATTTCTTTCATAACCAGTCAGGATCAATTTGTGGCACCTGCTTTCTGCCTAAAGTCTTTACTCCTGCCTTCCTCTCTCCAGGAACTACTATGGTTCAAGATGTGTCATAGGAGGGACATCTGTGGGGTGCTGCTCCCACAGATCCAGAGGGGTAGCAGTGATAGGCTTGGCCCCTCACAAAACCAGCACCAGAGGTATTAGCCTTTCAGCTCTCAGGAGGAATACCACCAGTGGGATTGTGTCAGCACTGCCTCTGGTCAGGCTTTGCCACAGAACCTGCTGCTCCAGGTACCAAATGGAGTTGACTGGAGCTCAGTTGTATGTGCACTTGTCAAAGAGAGAAAAATTAATGTCTTTCTAGGCACCTGGTTCATTCTTTCATTTCACTTTTATGGTAGAAATTCACCCTTTTGCTTGATTTATTACTGGGTGGGTAACCTCCTGAACGTCCAAGGGTATCACTCACTCACCTCCTAGCGCAGCCTTGAAGCCTTCAGCAATCCCTATTGATCCGGTGCTAACTCCTCTGCATTCGTAAGTCACCAGCAGCAGTGGGCTTGCAGCAGCAACCCAGCTGCCAAAAGCCTGCTAGCACACAACTGCTTGCTCCAAGAACTGTCCATCTCCCTCCCTGCCATCTGTGACACTGCCAAGGGTCAAAAGTCAGCGTCGCTCATCTCCATACCCAAATCTCCTCTGCTGCTGCTCCTTGCAGAGGTTCACCACGCAGCCCTGCACGTGCTGCTGATCTGAATTCCCCTGGATAATGTCTCTTTTGCTATTTACATTTTTATTAGCAATACTTTAACAATGAAGTTCTGCTCACCCCAGAAGGCACACGTGGTGCCAGTGAAAAGCTTCAGTTTCTGTAACAGAGCAACAGTCAACCGCTAAAGATGTGCCTGACAATTACAGACTTCAGCAGATGACAATCTTAATGACAGGAAAAAAACCCACCTGTACTAAAAGAGCCATGGAATCTAAATACCCTCATTACACAGGTAGCACTCTGGTGTTTCACCTTCCAGTGGAACATGCTTATGTGCTAAACTAAACAACTGATAATTAACTTGCTTCCGACAGGAGATGCCGATGACACCTGTTGCGACACCTGCTGCCACACCTGACGTGCACCACTCTGGGGCAGTCCACTAATGGTGTATTTCAGCTGCATGTCTTGGCATGCAGCTGAGAGAGACACCAAGCATCTACAAATGCATCACAGTAATTTTCAGTACATCTTAATTGTTAACACTATTAACATATAACCTTTAAGAAAACCCCTGGTTCTTCATTAATCACACTGAGACTTCCATTAAAGGCTAATTCTGAAGGAATTTAATCACTCCAATCACACCTTACTGACCGTAGTTACCACCTTTCTCAGGCAATGCACCATAATACAGCATTAAACCAGCGCCCACTGCAATTTCTTCCCTAGCTCAAAATGACCTGCAAGTGGTCTGGAGCTACAAAGACACCATCTGCCCACTCATTTTTAACACCTTGATTAACATCAGGCACAAAGCTGTCCCTGCCCTCTAACTGCCATGTCTGCAGGAAAATCTGATTAATATTAATACCACTGTGGTCTTGAAAGAGAGAGAGAGATTGTACTTAAGTAGAGCCTTTCTGAGGGGAACATCCAGCAGACATTTTTATGCCCTTGTGATCAATATGGACAATGACTCCATGGTCTCACATCACCTAGCTGCAGGTCTTCTATTACTTTGCCTTTTTTTTCCTTTTTTTTTTAAATTAACCAAATTACTGTTAGTAGGAGTGAAAAGTCAATTCATCAGTAGAGATAGAGCTCAAGACTAATGCGCCATGTGTGCACATAATTCTGATTTCTTTCAGTTTCTTCCTGCAGGCTAACAATACAGACAAAAGTGAGAAAGGACAAGGCTCTTCCAAAGGCAAAGGACTAGCAACAAACTAAAAGTTAGAACAGCTACCCCGATTCACTTTGTCCATCTGTGATCTTGCAGAACAAAGGGAACCTTCTAGCTTTGCTGGTTTTTCTGTACTTGCTGCACAGTCTGTAAGCCGGATCACAGCTCCCCAGGATCACTGCTTTGGGAGGTGTTCAACTTGCCTTTTGGCCCAAGAAGAATCACCAACTGCAACAGGCACTCAAACATCCACCTGACATCCTCTCCAGAGTAATAACAACAGCAATTTATACCTGATTGAGTAACCAAGAGCATTTAGCTATCATGGAAAGTCAATTCATTGAGCACAGCAGAAATGCAGATGGAAATTAGGAACTTCTCATTAATAGCTTCATTTGTCAGACAGAGAACAAACTCTACAAGCAAAATTCTCCTCTGGTAGTATTGATTTTGAAACGCAAACTTAACACAGGATAAGCTGTTTAAGGGTTTAACAGCAAACTCACAGACACACACAAAGAGGCAGTCAATAATGACAACGAAAGGCCAATTTCTAAATCTTCTTCACTGCTTATTTCTAAAACCCTGCCTCTGAGTGAAGATCTCGGCCTGCAGCCAAGGCTGCTCACCTCCATGTTTTTCATATTCAATTCTGTATTTCAGCTGCCTCTCACTCCAGTCCTGTGGTGCCTCAGGTAGAGATGCCTTTTAAGCAGTTTTGACAACTAAAATGTACTAATGCTTCACTTTCTGGATTGATATGGCTGAAGTAAGTCAGTTCCTCCTCTTCCCTAAATTACTAGTATGTAATTAGAATTAACATTCATACCACTTCTGGACCTGGCCTACTTTGTACAAGACTACAGAAGAAATATTTCTGTATTTTCCTAAGCCAAGGAATTACAGGGGAAATGACATTCTTTAAAAAAAAAAAATAATACATTCATGTGCAGTTGAAGAATTCCTCCTTTTTCTAACTGATGAGGAACCAGAGGTGCAGTTTAACAAGCAACTTTCCCTCTTTCCCCATTTAATTTTTCCTCTCATATTTTGCAAGCTCATTCTCTGTCCCATGCACTTGATCAGTCAGGATCACTGAGTCCTTGCAGGCAGGGCAAGGGGAGTATCAATAACTGAGTCTGAAACCTGCAAAGTTAAATGAGCCATAAACACTGGATTGCTATGTACCAACTCTCAAGTTCAACTTGAGGATAACACAGCACACAGATTTTAATGAAACAAACGGTCTAGCAGGAAGCAAGATGAACAACATTTGTTACTGTGACTATAAAAACAAGCACAGGAGCAAGTGCTGGATATACACTGCTGGTGTGAGCAGCACATCCCAAGGGACAAGACTTGAAAACCCATGCAAGGAGACACAAGTTACAGTTTCTGTCTCCACAACCCAGCTCCTGTCTCACCTCAGGAAGACCACTTCAGTCTCAATTTCAAGAGTAAAT
>VWYK01079219.1:0-18377 GCA_013399775.1 Semnornis frantzii | reverse complement strand
TCAGGGTCGAGAAGGAGGTTGGTGGAATGGAAATGGCCCATGAGGGAATGATCTGGAGTCTGGCGTGGCACCCGCTTGGTCACATTCTCTGTTCAGGCTCAAATGATCACACCAGGTATTTTCAAATATTTAATGGAAAGCTCCAAGGGAATGTATGTACATTTAAAAACCAAAGGTGCATGGCATCAGTGGGCAAAGAAGAGCTTGGGACGGTTCTGATAGACAACTGGTGGTCAAAGCAGACAGAAAAAAATTACATAAATGGGAAGGCACTGACATTTTACATTAAAAGGTAGAGTCTAACCACATGTCCTTCATCTAAAGAAACCTAAAAATACACTAAGATTTTGGGTCTGTGTAAGCTTTGAAATCTGAAAAAAACTGGGGAAAAAGCCCAGTTTCTTGCTGAAGAGATATTTTTCTTCACTTTTTTTTGCAGATTATCTGCTGGCCATGTCTTGTTTGCAAAAAAGACATGTTTGTAGGCATAGAGTTTGGAGTTTTTGGGTTGAACGTACTGTAGACATGTAACATTTTACAAATGGAGTAAATTTTTGTGTGGATGTGTATATTGACAAGTTTAGTTGCGTGGGAAGATTGTATTTGAACTGACCTAGAGGTTTTTAGAATGAACTACAAATTCACCTCTTTAGGATCTGATGTTCATGTCTTGTACTTGTACCTCTTACACTTCGAAGTATCTTCTGAATTGTAACCACACAGTTCATTATAATTTTTAAATTACTATTATTTTTGGCAGATACTCAGCTGCTGAACTGGCTTAATTAATAACTGAATCATTCTATAATCAAGACAGCATGCTAAAAATTAAAGAACTAATTAGACTAGAAGTACGTAGCACTCGACCGTTTATTGAGATCGTATAACTTCCTTTTGACAGTAAGTTTTGGACTAGAAATCGACCTGGAGATAAAATGCGAGATCGTTACAACCTGAATCTGCTGCCAGGGATGTCAGAGGATGGTGTGGAATATGGTAAGGTAACATCTCTCAGTATGGAATAAAAAGGGCTGGGGTCAGGAAAAAGCCTAGGTTGTTATCTGACACTGGAGTGCAGCTTCTGGAAAAGAAAAAGAAATAATATTGTAGCATTGGGAACTACCTAGGCAGATATTTTTTCATGAAGATGATTTTACTGTCCATGTTACCAGCAATCACCATTCCAACGGTGAGTTTTCTTTTGTTTCCACAGCTCCAGGAGGTAAGACCTGCTCTGTCAATCCCAGGAAGATTTGGATCTCTCTCTGGCAGTATTTTGTTTACTTTTCTTCCTGAAAATGTCATAGGACTTCAAGACTTCCCACAGTCCTGAACTACAGCAGGGAAATCATTCAGATTATTGAATTTGAATAAAATTTATAAACCTTACTCACCTCTGAAGGATTTACCTTGGTAATTTTAGATTGCTCAGGGCTGCCCAACTCTCTGTGGCATGCCTTCGCAACCTTTTAATCTCTGAGGCTGCATCCATTTCTTCATATATTTACTTGTTCTTTTGTGTTTGGACTATTTAGCTAAATGCAGCATTTGAAACCAGCTTAAATGTTCAATGATACAGATTGATTATGACAAAAATTTTAATTGGTGTGGCTTATTTCCTTTTCTGAGATTTTAATTTACCCATTTAGTAACTTTTCTGAAAGAAAAGAATTTCTGACTTTTTGGACCAGAAAAAAAAAAATCAACCTGCATTTACAATTATTTTAATTTTCTGTAATTCATGTATGGAATTACAAAGTGACCCACTGGTTGTGAAATACATAGTTATACCAATGGTAAAAGCATACTTGAACCCAAAGGGATAAAATGATAAAAAAAATGTTTCAAGTGTAAATATTCCTTGGTTTTTGCCAGATGATCTGGAACCCAACAGCCTAGCAGTTATTCCTGGGATGGGAATACCTGAACAATTGAAAATAGCCATGGAGCAAGAACAGATGGGTAAGTTGTAGCTACAGGGAAGCATTTTCCTGAGCCATCCAGATACTCTGCTACTTCTCTTTCTTTCCTTTTGTATATTTTATTAGCATGGATACTTTTTTCCCCCAAAGTTCTGTATTGTGTTCTCGTGTAGAGAAGAAAGTTGAAAAATTCTTGATCTGTTTTGCTAAATAAGCAATAAAGAGTAGAAGGCTTTTTCTCTAAACCTGCATTGCTCTGACTGTTTGTCTCCCTGGTGCTAAAGGGAAGGATGAGTCCCATGATATTGAAATGACAATCCCGGGACTGGATTGGGGAATGGAGGAAGTAATGCAAAAGGACCAAAAGAAAGTGCCACAGAAAAAAGTGCCCTATGCAAAACCAATACCAGCACAGTTTCAGCAGGTGGGTACCTGATACACAGTGCTTCAGAAAGTGTGGGGCTGTTGAAATGGTTCGGATTTCCAGTATCAGCTTGCTCATCTCAATACCCAGTGCAAGATATATTACTACATCAGTTAAATTACTAAAGCATGAAATATTTTGTTACATCTCTTGTATTTTGTATCTGTACCTGGAAAATAGGATTTTTTAAGATGTGCAAGTTTATCCAGCATTGTTTTTAACTTCTGAATATCCATGCTGCACAGTGTTCCACAGTGTTCCAGCATATCCTTTCCCAGTGCAGGAGTGCACTGTGTATCTGTTGTTCTTCCACAGAATTCATTTAGTGTTTGCTATTCTTTGTAGGCATGGATGCAGAATAAAGTTCCTTTGCCTCCTCCACCTGAGCCATTGAATGATAGAAAGGAAGATATTAAGCTGGAGGAGAAAAAGAAGACACAGGCAGAGATTGAACAGGAAATGGCAGCACTTCAGTACACAAACCCGCAGCTCTTGGAGGTATGTATGGGAAGACAGGTATTAGCAAATTAGTTGTATTGCTTGATCTGATGTATTTGGAACTCATCACTAAAATGTGTAGCTTGCTTTCGCAGTACTGTTCTCACCTGTTTTTTCAGAAAGACATCTAATTGGTTGGGATATTGGACTTCATGCATGATGCTATCACACCTTTAGTGAGGCCCCCACATTTCACATAAGAGATCCATTAGATAAGTGTTAGTTAAGTTGCATTTCTTGTAATTAAGAAAGAAGCATTAAATCTCTTTAAACTCCTGATAAATGAGATTATTGCTTCTGATTTTCAGTTGTTGCATGTACTGCCATGCTGAGTTAATTTTTCTCTTTTTGGACAGCAATTGAAGATTGAGAGACTTGCACAAAAACAAGCTGAGCAAGTGCAGCCACCGCCTCCAGGAGGTTCTCTTCATGGACCCCAGCCTTTTCCAGGGCAAGGCCCAATGTCACAGATGCCTCAAGGATTTCAGCAGCCCCTTCCACCTCAGCAGATGCCAATGAATATGCCTCAGATGGGACCTCCTGGTCCACAAGGACAGTTCAGACCTCCAGGCCCCCAAGGACAAATGGGACCTCAAGGTCCATTACATCAAGGAGCTGCAGGTCCACAAGGGTTCATGGGACCACAAGGACCTCCAGGCCCCCAAGGGCCTCCACAAGGAATGCCACGGCCTCAGGATTTACATGGACATCAAGGAATGCAAAGACATCCTGGACCTCATGGGCCAATGGGGCCGCCCGGCCCTCAGGGTAATGCTGGCCCACAAGGCCATTTAGGACCACAGGGTCTACCTGGGTCTCAGACTCATTTAGGACCGCAGGGTCCACCTGGCCCACAAGGTCACATGGGTCCTCAAGGTCCCCCTGGTGGTCAAGGAATGCAGGGGCCACCTGGTCCCCGAGGAATGCAAGGACCTCTTCCTCACGGCATGCAAGGAGCTCCAGGATCTCAAGGGATGCAGGGCCCTATCTCTCAAGGGCCTTTGATGGGACTTAATCCAAGAGGGATGCAGGGTCCACCAGGACCCAGAGATAACCAGGGACCTAATCCACAAGGGATGATGATGGGTCATCCACAAGAAATGAGAGGTCCTCATATGCAAGGTGGTTTACTAGGACATGGTCCCCAGGAGATGAGGGGCCTCCAGGGACCTCCACCTCAAGGTACAATGTTAGGACCACCACAAGAATTGCGTGGGCCACCAGGTCCACAAGGCCAGCAGGGACCTCCACAAGGCTCTTTAGTAGGGCCTCAAGGAAACATGCAAGGACCTCAGGGACAACCTTCAAGGGGGCCGCACCCTTCCCAGGGCCCTCTGCCTTTCCAGCAGCAGAAAACGCCTCTGTTGGGTGATGGGCCTCGTCCCCCATTTAATCAGGTACGTGTGGGTCTATGTAACAAGAGGAGTACTCAAAATGAAGGAATGATATTAGCACACGTTAGAAGTGCAAGGCAAGAGCTGAGACCCTGGCGGTTTGGTTTACTGGCAAGATTGAGGCCTGAGGAACACTGACATGGTAATGAAAAGACTTACACAGTTTTGGAACCAGCTGAGATAACTGTAGAATTATATGAAAATGGGCAACCTGAAGAAAAACTACAGGTTTTGGTTTTTTTTAAAGACTTAAATGGGGAGTCTCCTGGAGAGTAGGTGAGCACTAATAAAAGTTGATTGAAGCAAACCGAACATGAGAGAACTCATGTGTATTAATTAAAGCAAGCTACTGCCAACTCTCAGTTGTCCCAGAGTGGTTAATCCGATCTATGGGATGAATTTACCACAGATGCTGACACACTTGGAATCAGTGTAGGTCTGGTTGAACTTAGCAGTTCAAACTAAACATACAGGAACACAGCTGTGCTGCTTGCTGCCTTGGTATAGAAAGAGTCTAGCCACCTCTGTACTTCTTGGACCACAAATTTAAGAGGTTGGTGATGTACAGCATTAACTCGTTACTGCACCATTTGCCAAGCAGCACAAGGGGGAGAATACATATCAGACAGGTTTGTCTAGGATCAGCTCAGGTCTGGTAGGATGAGTGCTGAGCTGGAACTGCTGGGCATGGTCTGGGTGTGTGCTGACTGCTGCAGCGCTGATGAAATGTCCCTGTGCCAGGCTGCCTCAGCACTCTGCTCCAGGGGCGTTCGCCCCAGTGTGCTTGGCTTAGTTGACCTGAAATACTGGGGAATGTCACCTAGAGAGACACCAGTTAAACCTGCAGGAGTCAAGTGAGGTTTTGCTTAATCCTGGTTCAGTGCCAGGTCCAGCCTGCTCTGCCCACTTTGGCACCTTTCGTAGTGGGCTTATTCAATTTTCTTATCTACTGCAGGTAATGCAGAGCCTGCTGTATTTCCTTACTCTTACAGGTTTTTTGTGTGGCACTGATTCTCTGCTTAAAACTCCTCTTGATTGTCTTCAGCTTTAAGGTGAATCTTGAAAGGAATGTTTGGAAAAAATATTCTAGATACTCAATTTTTAAAAAATACATGGGATTTGCCAAACAGCAAGAACTCCTACATTGGCACTCAATAGGTTCTAGCTAAAGCTTCAGACAGATCTGCTTGTAGTGCTTAGTGTGCAGTCCAGCACCGACCACAACACCTGATGACACTGAAATGAGCTTTAGCTCAGTGATTCCATTTCACACTGAGGTGGAGTAGCCTGCAAATTGTGGTCTACTTTGAACGTTTTTCCTTACAAATCAGCACTAATTCCCTCCAGAAATCTCTTAAAATGCTGTTGCTGAGATTTCAAAAGCACCAAAGTTTAAGCAGACAAGAGTTGGTCCCACCGCAACTGAACTTCATCTGGCATAGTGGTTTTCATTGCTGTTACAAGGAGATTCACTTTTCTGCTTGGAGAATAATTCCCAGGCTTGTGTGTGTGTGTAAAGGTTTCTGTGTGTTTACATGTGTGTAGAACTGTCCCTGTCTGAGCTTGCTGTTAGCACTGGTCAGAGTTGAGTAAGCTGCTTTTGATGGATGGTTATTTTCAATGAGTACTGCTATCATGAGGTCTTTTACAGGTATTAAAAAAATACAAAGCAAGGTATTTTTGGCCCTTTTTTTTCATTACTTGTGCAACTTTAATAATGTTTTCTAAAAATGAACAGCTTTGTAATTCATGATGTCAGAGTTTGCTTCATTTTCACAGTATCAGCCTGGATAAAGCACTGGCTGGACAGGAGGGTGCAGAGTGTGATAGTCAATGGAGTTAAATCCAGTTGGCAACTGGTCACTAGTGGTGTTGCTCAGGGATCTCTGTTGGGACCACTTCTTTTTAACATCTTTATTGATGACCTTGATTCAGGCATAGAGAGTGTCATCAGTAAGTTTGCAGATGACACCAAGTTAGGTGGCAGTGTTGATTTGAAGGAGGGTAGAGAGGCTCTTCAAAGGGACTTGGATAGGTTAGATCAATGGGCCACCATCAATGGGATGACTTTCAACACGACCAAATGCCAGGTCCTGCACTTGGGTCACAAAAACCCCAAGCAACGCTACAGGCCTGGGGCAGTGTGGCTGGAGAGCTGCCTGGCAGAAAGGGATCTGGGGGCTGTAATAGACAGGAGCTGAATATGAGCCAGCAGTGTGCCCAGGCGGCCAGCAAGGCCACTGGCATCCTGGCTTGTATTAAAAATGCTGTGGCCAGCAGGAGTACAGAGCTGATTGTCCCCTTGGACTCTGCTTTGGTGAGGCCACACCTTGAGTACTGTATTCAGTTTTGGGCACTGCAATACAAGAGAGATGTGGAGGTGCTGGAGTGGGTCCAGAGGAGGGCAATGAAGCTGGTGAAGGGCTTAGAGAGTAAATCTTATGAGTAGTGACTGAGGGAGCTGGGGATTGTTAGTTTGAACAAGAGGAGGCCAAGGGGAGACCTCATTGCTGTCTACAACTACCTGAAGGGATGTTGTGGAGAGGCTGCTGCTGGTCTTTTCTCGCAGGTAATTGGGGATAGAACAAAGGGGAATGGCCTCAAACTGAGACTGGATAGGTTTAGATTGCACATTGGGAAAAAGTTTTTCACGGAGAGAGTGGTCAGGCACTGGAATGAGCTGCCCAAGGAGGTGGTTGAGTCGCTGACCCTAGATGTGTTTAAGGGTCATTTGGATGTAATGATTACGGATATGGTTTAAGGTCAGTCTTGTAGAGTAGGGTTATAGATTGGATTTGGTGATCTTGAGGGTCTTTTCCAACCTGCATGTTCCTGTGATTTTGTGATCATAGAATCCTTTCACTTGGAAGGGACCTTTAAAGGTCCTCTAGTCCTGTGGTGAACATAATTTAACTAGATCAGGTTGCTCAGACCCCTGTTCAACCTGACCTCCAGTGTTTCCAGGGATGGGGCTTCAATTATTTCTCTCAGCAACCTGGGCCAGTATTTCAGCAGCCTCATTGTAAAAAACCCCTCTTCTTTGTATCTCATCTAAATCTCTCTTAGTCTAAAGCAATCACTCCTTGTCCTGTCACACCAGGCCTCAATTAAAAAAAATGTCCTTATCTTTCTTATAGGCCCCTTTAAGTATTGAAAGACACAATAAGGTGTCCCTGAAGCCTTGTCTTCTCTGGCCTAAACACCCCTATGTCACTCAGCCTTTTCTCATAAGAGAGGTGCTCCAGCCCTGGGGTAATTTGTGTGGCCCTTCTCTGGACCTGTCCCAACAGGTTAATGCCCTTTTGCTGAGGATTCCAGAGATGGATGCAGTACTCCAGGTGAGGTCTCACCAGAACAGAGACACAGAATCACCTTCCTCAACCTTGCCATGCGCCTTTGGATGCAGCCCAGGACACTGTTTCCTGTCTGGGCTACGAGTGCATATCGTGGGCTCATCTCCAGCTTCTCATCCACCAGCACCCCAAAGTCCTCCTCCACAGGGCTGCTCTCTTAGTCACATAAATCCTCAGCCTGTATTGACACTATGGACCATAGATTGCCCTGACCCAGGCATAGGACAAGACCTTGTGCTTGGCCTTGTTAAACCTAATGAAGTTTCCAGTTTTTGTGTCTTTGTAGTATGAATATAAGGCTAGTTCCTATTTAGAAAGGCCCTCTCTGTGAGTCTTTTTAAACAATAGGCTTTAGCTCGGTTTTCTTTGTTCTGAATTTGACATCCTTCTGTAAACTTGTACAAGTTACACATTCCTTTTCAGCAGGAGTACTGTAGGACTTAATCTGCATTATCAGGGACTTGTGACAGTAATCCTGAACATTGATCCCTGTTTGTAAAGGTTAATCCACTGTTTGAGGTACCACTATGACCTGCATCTGCCCTGCATCGGAAAGCAGTTGGTTTGCTCTGTGGATGAGATGGTAGACCTGAATGTGAGACTTGCTACCTTCTGTAAATGTGAAGTGGAATAGAGACCTGTTCACGAGAACGAAATTGCCGGAGCTTTGATTGTCAAAACTGTATTCTGAAGACAGGCATGTTAATATTAAAATGCAGATGGGTAATCACAGTATTCCCAACTGAGCAGTAGTATTTTGGAGCTTTTTTGCTATTGCTAATTTAGATTGGATTTCCTCACAGTCCTCTTAGCTAGATGTGCTGAATATCATCTCACTGGTTGAGCAAGGTATAAATACTTCAGGACAAGACTCTTGTCTGCACAGAAACAAACTTCAGGAGATTGTGCAGTATTTTAGAAGGAACATGTTTTGGGTTTTTGTTTGGTGGTGGTGTTTTTTTTTTTGGGTGGGGGTGGTTTTTTTCAGTGCATATAAAGAAGTCACAGTTTCAATGAATGCAGATGGCTGGCAGGAATAGCTGTGCTATTTGCATATATAGATCAGGTTCACCAGTAACATGGAGCAGTTTTACCCTGCCACACCAGCTTAGCTGACTCATGCAGAACACTGGCCCAAGTTAGGGGATCCTCAAACCAGCAGTGGAGGTGGTATGAGGTGCTCCAGAAGTACCTGCCTCAGGTGCAGGGTGTGCAATGATATTTATAGCTTTTAGTACCATGTCTCCTGAGCTGTACATACTTGCTTTTCAGTTTCAAGCCCAGTTTGGGGACTGGAGTATGTTTCTGAAATGAAAAGCATGTGAGAATGCAGTGTTATGGCTCTGTCTTCCTATCTTGAAATCCTGGTTTGTTTGAAACAGAGATTTTTGCTAAACACTAAGGAAACTCATTAAATGAGTGCTAAAAACTGCTGCTTTGGTTACACAGTAGTGGCATAAATTAAAGAAACCAAATAAAGTTCATTTTAAGTAAGCATACGCTAAATGCATGAGAAATCATGGAACTCCAGCAAGGTTTTGGTCAAGAACAGTAAGCAGAACTCTGATAGCTGTATCTAACCTAGTCAGGGAATTTGGGTTTTTCCTGGCCTCAAGTCAACATTCAGTCACTAGGAAAAGTCTGGGGTTTGGGTGTTGTTTTTTTTTTTCTTTTATGTAAAATTATTTTATTTTATAATAGGTTTTGGAGTAGACTTTTGCCCTTTTTAAAAGTCCTTAATGGAAACGTGATGTTTGTGCCATATATTTGTGTTCTTTTTGTGTTTCCCTTATATTGCAGTTAATAGAAATGTTTAATTTAAAACCATCATTTCAAGATGATGGGGAAAACACACAAATGTATTCACTGCTTCTCTGTAACCAGGAAAAAAAGAAGTCATAGAATTGTCAGGGTTGGAAGGGACCTCAAGGATCATCTAGCTCCAACCACCCTGCATGGGCAGGGACACCTCACACTATAGATCAGGTTGCTCAGAGCCCCAACCAGCCCAGCCTTAAAATTTTCCAAGGATGGAGCTTCCACCACCTCCCTGGACAATCCGTTTCAGTGTCTCACCACCATCATGGCAAAGAACTTCTTCCTAACACCCAATCTGAATCTACCCACTTCTAGTTTTGCTCCATTCCCCTTAGTCCTGTCACTGCTTGACATCTGTAAAAGTCCCTCACCAGCTTTCTTGTAGCCCCCCTTAATATACTGGAAGGCCACAAAAAACAGCAGTGTTTCTCAAAAATAAATGTAGAGGATGAAAAGTTATTCATGGACAGATAAAGCAAGTGTAATTACAAATACAATGCTAAGTTTAAAAGTATTTACAAATTACCCACAGTCTGAAGGGTTTTTTGCAAGCCAATATTAAGGCTGAGTCTAAATCTTACACACTGGACATGTCTAGGAAAAAAACATGTGTTTAGAATTTTCTGGTCTGAGCTTTGGGATTTTTTTTCTTTTTGATGTCAATGCAAGTTGCGAGTTTCAATTCTGTCTCGTTCACAGTGATACGTTTTCATTGTGGGATCTCCTTGTTACTTTGTAAATTATGTATGTGTCCCCCTCTTACTTCCAGTCAAGTACAAACCCTAAAGCATGACTGTCTCAACTGGACAGTGCAACTGCATTATTTCCCAACCAATGTTAATGTAATTGGTTCACTGTAAACAGAGTACTTGCAGAACTTTTTCATGGTCTGTAATAGCAGTTGAATTTAAAGAATATTGTTTTATACTTTAAAATTCACCCCGAAACCAGAAAAAATAACAAAAGACCTACACATACTTAATTTTTTTTCTCTGATTGTTTAATTTACAAAAACCTCTGCTCGCTCTTCTGTTTCTGTTTCAGAAAAGCAGGTGACTGCAGCACCTGTCATAACCCTGTTTGATAACCCATTTACTTCTTGCTTAGCCAAGTATTAGTACTTTCTTTTGATCCTATAATTGGAATTAAGAAAAATAAACTTTGCCAGCATGTTTAAAAATGAAACTCATGTATTTCCACATTAACAGTTTATAAGATTTTATAGGAGTGGTTCTCTTATTGTCGTCGTCCCCTCCTGCCAGGTCACATCATTCTTGATTTATTTTTGTTGTTTTTTGTTTCTGGTTTTGTGGGTTTGTTTGGGGTTTTTTTTTTATAATTTCCAAACTCTCTGCAATTCTTGAACTGCATGCAAATCAGTACCTGATATATTTCAAACAAATATACAGAGTTTCATCATCAGACAGCTAGAATATAAACCTTATCATCTTTGGTTGTTACAAGTAAAATATTAGTCCTTGAAATTATGTTTACTATGAAATTACATGTTTTTCAGACAGTCATTGAAAAGCTTTACTGATTTGATTCTGTAAAAAAATAGGCTGAAACCACTGGAAAATTAACTCTTTCTATTTTAAGACTTGTGGAGATGCAGCATTTATGTAGAGAAAATTGTTTTGTCCCTGTACAAAATGCTTTAAAGCAAAACTACTCAGACATGAGAATTCACATGGCTTTTCTTATTATGTGCTCACAGGATGGACAGAACCCAGGTCCTCCACCACTGATACCAGGATTGGGGCAGCAGGGAGGACAAGGTCGTCTTGGCCCTCACAACCAAGGACCTGGGCTTAATAAAGGTAATTAAATATGATGTCTGCTCTTCTGCGATTAATTCTCCTAAGAGAGGCCATTGCAGTGCAGTGCCTCTAAACAGAAAAGGCTGTGTAGCAGAGCACAGGGCCTTGGCTGAGAGGAAAGGTTCTAGACTTGGGTTGGAATATAAAGTTTTCCCCAAAACAACTATTTAATGTGAAATGTGTGGAGTATGCTTTGTAGAACTGTACAAACTTAGAGCATCCTAGAGCATTTTCAGAAAACGTTACAGAAATCTATGATTTTTTCCCTCAAGGTGACTCCCGTGGTCCACCAAACCATCACATGGGCCCTCTCTCAGATAGAAGGCATGACCAGAACAGTGGTGGTCCTGACCATGGGCCTGAGAGAGGGTTGTTTCGAGGTGGCCAGGAGTGGGGTGATGGTAGAGACAGCAGGGGCATGCCAGATAGACGAGGACCTCACCCAGATTTCCATGATGACTTTGATCGACCAGATGACTTCCGCGACGACTTCCATCCAGATAAGAGATTTGGCCATCGATTACGGGAATTTGAGGGGAGAGGAGGCCCGCCGTTGCAAGATGACAAGTGGAGACGAGGTGGACCTGGGCCTCCCTTTCCTCCTGATCACAGGGAATTTGAAGGAGGGGGTTCAAACCGTGGGCCTCCTGGTGCTTGGGAAGGACGGAGACCATCAGATGATAGATATCCGCGAGATCCTGAGGAAGCACGGTTCCGGGGACGACGAGATGAGAGGTAAGAATAAATCTTCTCATCTTTTTTTCTCTTAAAGGGTAAATGGAGGGAAGTCTTTCTTCCTGGTTTCCTTTTCATTAAGGAGTCTATCTGTTTCAGATTTATAAACTGGAAACCAATAAGGAAATGAGAACTCTTAAAATACCTGAGTATAGAGTCCATAAAAATCATTCAGTAATTGAAGAAAACTTGAAAATGGTCATTGCACACAGCAGCTTCCGTGTCCTTAAACAGTAAGTAAAGAGAAGGGAGGAAATGTGTAGAGAAGATCCAGTGACACAGGATGAAGACTTGAGACCATTTTGATGAAAACTGAGAGGAAACTTGAAGGTTAAAGTGACAAACATTTGAATGCTAAAAGTGGATTTTGAGACTGTCTCCAGTCACAATCTGCAGCATGACTGTAGAGACTGTAGAATGAGATGCAATATGCTTGTGAGGAGCAGGAACAGTGATCCTACTATCAAACATGAGGGGCAGAGCTACAGCATCTGTTGGACTATTGAGACTATTCTCTCCTGGTTTTGCTTGTAGAAATTTTATTTCTCTTTCTGACTTACTTCTTAATGCCAAGCAGAAAACTCAGAAACAATCTAATTTATGGCAATGTCCATGTCATTGCTCTCGATTTCCAAATCAATCACAGAAGGATGAATTTTCTTTTAGTTACCAATGTAAATATGGAGGAATTATGCTAAATCAGCAACATTAACTGTCATTGAAATTGCTCCAGATTTATTCTAGTTTAACTGAGTTAAATTTGGCCTCCAAGGTCTAAGCCTCTCACTGACCACCAACTCTATATGTGTAAGAATGTGTACTTGTACAAATATCTTGTGGTCTCCACATAATGTGAATTTTGTGTGTTTTAGTTGCCTTTTTAATAATTTTCTTACATTCCTTTGCATCTATACAGCTCTTCTTTTAGCTATCTTCTACCTAGCTCTGTAAAGATGTACCTTCCTTTTGTGTGAAGAGTATGAAAAGAAATGAACAGTAACTAAAATAAGGTAACAATTAAAGTGGTTTCAATATAAAAATAGAGAGAATCCAAGCTGAATGGTCTGCTTTACAGAATTCTAAAATAGCAGACAACACTTTTAAAATGCAGTAGTTTTTCGGATCTTCTATTGGAACCGCTTAGGAACTGGAAAATATTTTATGATGATCCTGATTTCTAAAACGGTTTCAGGAAGAGGATTCAAGAATCTTTAACCTATAAATCTGAATTCTGAACTAAGAAGATTCTATTTGTCAGAGTACAAGTGTATACACAGTTTGTTTTAAAAGGAATCAGCATAGGGCTGTAGAAGGCTGATTTGATTGTGCTTGCAGACATAACGAACTCAATAAAGGTGAATTAGGTGCCATTTACTGCAGATGATTTCGAAATCCCAACCAATCCTTTACCTGATTTGGTTTGGAATTTAGATTGTAACTTGTTTGATCATGAGAGGGAAGTGTGTGTATGTGTTTCTGATTTCCCGTCCTTTTCATCCCTGTCCTGTTCTTACTCTACCTGTGCATATGAACATGATGCTTCTAATGCAGAGACCTGCCTCTTACGGCCTGCTAATCTGCAGCATGTAGTTCTGTACATTAAGGTCCTAGGCCTCAAGGAAGAAGATCTGAGAGCAGTCAAACAGGAACTGAGCCCTATGCAAGGCAGGGTTACATGTGATTGATACAAAAACTGAAAGAGGATATAAACACAATATTAGGAGCTGTGGTTATGTCAGGCATAGGTGTGGTAGATAAAAAAGAAAAAACTAAAGTGTCTGTCCCTCGTTTGGAAACAAAAGGCCCTATTCCTGCTAGCCATAGGACCCTGCATTGCAAATCCTGATAATTTACAAGCTAAGCAGAATCACACCATGTCAGTATTAAAATGGGAGGCTCTCTAAAGAACATCCAGAGGACTGTGCTGTCTCAAGGCTAAACAATATTGCTATGTGGTTATTGAACCATTTGTACTGAAACTCTTCAGTTTGTTTCCCCAAATCATCAAGGTTAATGTGAAATGGTTCATTGTCCATACACAGCACTCCCTCCATCTGCTGTTGTACCTGTACAGGCACAGCAGTCTCCTCTCTGTATTGTGTTTGTTTTCCGGGAGGTGGAGACAGACCTATTGTTTTTAATTAAAAAAAAAATTAAAATGTAAAAGTTTAAAAATATTGTATTGTGTTATGACTACTGTTAAAATATTTAAATTTGTAATTAAAAGGTTAATGTTGTTAAAATTCTAAATAAAAGTATCTAAAGTTTTGCTTGTAATAGGATGCACCGTGTCGTTAATGAGCCGGGGAAGGGGATGCTGCACAAAGCCAACACCATCTGAACACTATAGCGGTGACAGTGGGGCCAGTGTGGAACTGGGAAGAGAGGGGAGGTGGGGGCTACCACTGTGAATGGGCACAGGGTGCTCTGCATTACCTGTGCTGTTACTGAAGGGTGGGTAGTATCAGCAGCATGAGATGGCACTTTGAGAACTCCTGAACCAGTGTGCCTGCACCATCTAAACATCTCACCTGTGCTTGCACAGAAACTGGGCTGTAAACTGAGGCAGTGGTGGCAGCTGGCACTAGTGCATACTTTCGGAGTTGCAGTAATGCCCAAAACATGTATGCACTTTTACCAGCACTCTGAGCGGTTAACTGGTAACATAAAATCCAAAACTACCAGTTCACGCAGCCATCCACCTGAAATGGCACTGACGGTTCATTAAGAACCATTCTTCTTTGCGAAGATCTGTTAAAACCCCAGTGTGACACTGAAGGAGCTATTCTCATTTAAGATGAGATGCAGAACCAAATCATACAAAATTACTGAAGATGCTATGGTACTTACTAGAAGAAAATTATCAACTTTAGTGTCATAACTACATTTTGCAAATCAAAATTGTTCATTATTGCAGTGGGACAAACTGCTCTTCAGGTTGTAGAATACCACTGTGCATGCTGTTCAACAATCATCCTCCTTACGGAGCCAAACGCTGTCTAGTGTATTTGCTAAAATTGTAAACTTGAAGGAACTGAACCAAGAAAGAATGTTCTAGCAAAAGAATCTCAAATCAGTAGGAATGTGACGCTGGAATGTACTAATTGTATTACTTCAGTTCACTTTTGTCACTAAAATGGAGGGGAAAAAAGTAAGACCAACACAGTTAAGGGAAATTCACTTAATACTTTACCTTACCTTATACCTATCATCACTAACAGATTGGTTTTCCTCCTTCTTTTCATTAAGTGAACACAGTATATAGGACAATAATTTTCCTGTGTAAAAAAACTCAACATAATCAACAGCAGGAAATATGAGGGGAAAATGTAAATATGAATAAATTAAGTGCTCCAACACAGAAATGGAGCACTTCTCCACGTACAAATCCTATTCTATTAACTGTGTGATACAGCATTAAGTAAAACAGATCAGAAATTACTCATTACTAAACTTATGCTGACTCAATTTATCAGTCTAAACTCTGCCTAAAAAACACATTTGTACCATGTTCTTTGTTGTAGCTTCAGAAGAGGAGGACCCTCAAGACACGAGGGCCGGGGACCAAGGGGGAGAGATGGCTTTCCTGGCCCTGATGATTTTGGGCCAGATGACACTTTTGACTCTCCAGATGAAAACTCAAGAGGAAGGGACCATAGTGTTCGGGGACGAGGTCGTGGTGCTCTTAGAGGTGAGTGGAACATTCTTCCATACTAAAATGCAAGGATAAGGAAGCAGAAACATCTTTTAGGCAAGTAACAGTATTTTCATGAATGCAATGTTTCTTCTGACTCCTATCCACTGCATCTCTTACTGCGCAGGAGGCCGGAAGGGTTTACTTCCTACTCCAGATGAACTTCCACGATTTGAAGGAGGGCGGAAACCAGAATCCTGGGATGGAAACAGAGATCCAGGTAAAAAAACTGGCAAAGGTTAGGGTTTAGGTAATAGCCTGGAATTCTACAATATAACCACTTTTTTTTTAATCACCTCTTTTTCCTGTACCTCGTGCTTATTACCAGTCTTTAGACCTCTAAATTTAGGGAAAAAAATGAACTATACAGAATTTTAACTGGCACTATATGCAGCTGTCTCACTGAACAAAAAATGATTGTGTCCTTAAAGTCTTGATGCTGAATTGAATTCTTCCACAGCTGCCTATTGTCATCACCTTTGGATGACTGAAGCATATTTCATGTGTTGTTTTGAGATGTGCATTAATGCCAACAGTAACCTTTCTCTTGGGTGGCGTTTTCTCTGATGTCTGTAAAAACCATATTTTCAGCAACAGTGTCTGACAGCTTTTACTGGTATTTGCATTTGTGTCACTAATGGCAACCCTGTACGGGGCAAAAATTACTTTTAGAATGTTGTGGAAAAAATGAGCACAAATGACACATGAATAAAGATGTGAATGTCTCCAAAAATACATGAAAATACTTTATACTGAAAACAACACTTCAGATGTGTCACTTCTTTCCTGTCCTTCTTGCAATTAGTGTTTGACGGCCTGGTAGGATCGAGGGGGAAGCTTTATGCAATTTTAACTTAAAATTGTATACCAAATAGTGGGGAAAGTGGGTATAGTTAGGTGACTGCCTCCAAAAATAAGAAATAATGATCAGATGAACATTACTTATTATCCTGTTTTTTCCCTTCATGCTCAGGTCCTCGTCCAGATCACCCTCCTCATGACAGGCATTCTCCAGCTAACAGAGAACGTTCTTCTTCGCTTCAGGGCATGGACATGGCTTCTTTGCCACCACGTAAACGTCCCTGGCATGATGGATCAGGGACCTCTGACCACAGAGAAATGGATGCTCCAGGTGGACCTCCAGAGGAGAGGAGCAAAGGTAAAAGGCAACTTGTACTGAAACCCTTACATAACACCAGCACATTTTTCAACAGTAAGCTCATCTAGAATTACTTATCTATTCAGAGGGGATAAAACTGAACCAGGAAATATTTGCTCTTACCAGCTGTGAAGCTGAAGAACAGTTTTATAGGAACATAAGAACAGAGAGACATTCTGGGAGATCAAGTCCAGATGTTCTCTAAGGTATCATATAATCTTCTTCATTATTACCTTGTTCAAAAGCAGTTAGTTTTTGGCTCTCTATTACTCCAATTGGAAAACTCTTTAACAGCTTTTTTTTCCCTCTAATTTTCAGAAGAGTTACTTATTCCTGTTTGCACTAGTATCTTTAACTCATCGTCTCAGCCTTCATTGTTAATAAACCTTGGCACTTAATGAACCCTGACTTTCTTAAAGACTTGCCTTAAGTACTCTCTATTTTCAAGAGTGTAAGCATGGTCATCTATGGTCAGACCAGAAGTCCATAAAGCTCAGTAGCTTGTCTTCAGCACTGGCCAGTAACCAGGTACCCAGGAAAGAGTGTTAAGAACACTCTAAATCTATAGTGATGTCCCTGAAATGTTCTCCAAACCTGTAAAAGATCTGTAGTTCAGTAACTTACTCATATGCACGTGGAACTGTCATGCAACTAGCTACTGTAACCCACGGTACATTGTTTTGGAGTTAGTAGCTGGTGCTGAGCCTATTACTACATATGCCATTTCCACAATCAGCCTTTCGTCAGTTCTTGACCCAGTTCTTTTTCTTCTTGTAAATGGATGGCAGTTGTCTTTTTCTTAATGTTGTCTTCTTTAAAAAAAGTACCCATATTGACTGCCCACCGTTAGGCTGTGATCTGTGACAGAGATCCTTCTCAGTTGCTTCCAAATGCTGAGCTGTCAGCCTTAGTTGAATTTTTCATTTTTAGACCTCTGCTGCAGAGTTTTGTCCTTGCCACAGAAATTTCATTCTACTTCTCTTAGTGTTGCCCTGAAGCTCTTTTGAGATTTGTGTGCCAGTCCTTCTCTGCAAGGATTGTATTTCCAGTGTTGTATTAACATCAGGTTTTATTACTCATTCACAGATGTTTTAAATAGAACTGCTGGTAAACTCCTCTAACAGTACTTTTCAATTCAAAATTGTATGTTAATGTTTCTCATTTAGCCAGCACCTTATCAAATCTGTAAGGACTTCTCCAGTTTTAGTAATAATTTCTGATAACTCTTACTGGATTCTTTACTGAGGTCAAACCAACTGTTAATTACCACACTTCTTGTGTCTAGACAACTGATTGATGTACAAAAGCAAGTTCAGAACAGTGGTGGAAAGCGTGATAAACAAAACCATGAACAGTACTTGTTTCATATATGGGCTTTGTCACCTTCAGTTGTATTGATAAACTCATTTGAAGATTAAGACTTCATGGAATGTGCAACAGTTTGGTTTCTGTTTTACACAGAACCAAGCAGAGTCAACAAAAATATCACTCCTGCTGAAGTGGAGCAAAAATGCTCTCATTTAGCTGCAGCATGTGCCCATAAAGCAGTGATTTGGATTT